>SNQJ01S0013217.1:229003-239738 GCA_010110895.2 Picea sitchensis | reverse complement strand
TAGGGAAAATTGCAGAATGACCACCATCAAAAGTGGTCCACATACTTGCAGCAATTCCACCTCAATATCAAGTATAAAACAGGAAGCAGCAATCACATTGCTAATTGCCTCAGCAGACCACCAGTTGCAGCACTCACCACTGTGCTAGACTCTTGCAGCCATGAGACATCTGGATGGCCCCAACTATATGAGACAGACCCTGACTTCGCCACCACCTACCAAATGTTGGGTGCAAATGTAGTTGTCGATAATTTCCATCTTTAGGATGGGTTGTTGTGTCATTTGGGCCATATCTATGTTCCATCAAGTGAGCGAGCGAAGTTGATCTGGGAAGCCCACTATATTCGGGTGGCAGGACACTTCGGCATCGAAAAGACAGTGATGATGCTACAGAAACATTTCTACTGGCCAAAACTTCGACAAGAGGTCGATAAGTATATCAGGTCCTACACTGCCTGCACTATTTCCAAACCAACCACTAAGAAGCAGGGCATGTACGCCCCTCTTCCTACTCCCAACAAGCCATGGGAATCCATATCAATGGACTACATGTTGGGCCTCCTATCCACCAAGTGGGGAAATGACTGTGTTTTTGTGGTTGTTGATCGCTTTTCTAAGATGGCGATTATGGTTGCCTGCAAGAAGAGCATCATAACATAGGCCACTGCCAAGCTCTTCTTTGAACTAGTCTGGGTACATTTTGAAATCCCACAAACCATTGTCTTAGATCGGGATAGTCGATTTCTCAGCACATTTTGGTCAAGCCTCTAGTCACTGCTGGACACCAAGCTCACCAAATCCATGGACTTCCACCCCCAAACAGATGGCCATACCAAGGTTGTAAATCAAATGATTGTACGTATCCTTCACATGTATAATTCAAAGAACCATCGCACATGGGATGAGAGACTTCCCTATGTCCATCATAGCTACAACCGATCCCTGCATAGCTCAACCGGCCATAGCCCCCTTCAAGTGGGGTTGGGATTCCAACCATTGGGTCCCATAGATGTTGCACTTCCCCCTGCAGTCACCTCGACTGACTCATATCCTGCTCCAACTGAAGCTGACAAAGCCACCTAGATCATTGAGAAGATCCAGCACATCTGCCAACAGGTTCAGGATATCCTACAGAAGTCCAATGACAAGTACAAATAGCGCCATGATCAACATCGGGTGCTGCATAAGTTTCAGGNTTGCAGAAAGAACGCCTTACAGGACCCCATCAGAATCTTCGCCCAATCCGTTATGGACCATACACTATCACCAAGGTCGTGGGGGATAATTCATTTGAGCTCAACATTCCTCCTTTCCTTGGCTTGCACCCAGTGTTCAATGTGGATCTCCTTCACCCTTATTTCCCACCATTATTGGACACCTCATAAGTAGCAGAACAACCGACACCAATAGAGATCAACCTCGACTACATACAACAGGCATCCAATGATTATATTGTGGACAAATATATCAAGGGCATTCAACAACAAAGGATCCAGCTTTATCGAGTCGTCAAAGCAGGGCAACTCCTACACCAAGGCAAGTGGCTCACTCGGGGCCAAATTCAGCAGAAATTTCCTCATCTAATGGGGGACCTCAACGCAATGGAGACCATTTCTCCATAATGAGGGAGGATTGATCCATATGGATATTGGTGGCCACCCACCTTTTCCAACTGGCTCAAAACAGTTTTCTGACATTTTTGGCAATTTACTATTTTTAGCAGTTTTAACTTCTGGGGCCATTTTGAGGGCCTAAATGAAGGTTTTTCGGTATCGAGCTCCAAAATGATAGCCAAATACATGATTGAGCCCCCAAAATGAATCTCCTCAATGATACCTTTCCAACGGGATATCGTATGCCTAAAACAGAGATCGTATGCAAAAGTTACGACCTTGGGAAGTTGATGTACTAACTTACCCAAACGGGGGCCCACGTGACTTTTGGGGCTTTATCTCCTAGGGTTAGGTTTTTGGATGTCTAGGGGTTTTGGCATTCTTTCTTATGGTAAAAAGGCCTTCAGAGCCTCATTGTAACCTTCTTTTTGCGAATGCGCACTGCCGTCACATCTCTTCTCAGAGATAAGCCGCCACCATTCCAGCAAGCTTGTTTCCACTGCATTTTACAATTTCAACTTATTTCGTTATTGAATAGAAAACCAATTTCATTGTATCTCTGTTATTTTGTGTTAAGAACTTGTTAATAATGAAGCTCATAAAATCTGTATCACACTGGAGCTCCACATCTTCTTCCAGCTTATGTGCCAGAATGATTGGTTTTGGGGGAAATGTGTTATCAACCCCAATTGGAAACCATACAGGAGGAAAGCCCTTTTCTTTTCTTTAACTAATGAAGCATTGAAACCTTTTAAATGGTAATTTATAAAGGATACTAAATAGGCTAAACAATAAGGCCTAATTCATTTAGAATATAGGTTCTTGACTGGTATGTACCACAATCATGATCCAAAGGAACTGGTAGGTACCACAATCATGATAAATTCGATGATGAATCTTTCATTGAAAATGCTCAGAATCGAGATGAGGTGATTCAAAGAAAATATCAACCTATTTTGACTCTATTCAGGGCCATGTCTATGGATGAGAAGGTATAACTTATTAATCAAATGGGAGAGGAAAATTTATGAGGATATCTCGAAAGGGAAAGAGAAGAAGATCAGGCAAGGAGATTTCAAGAAGAAATACTTCAAGCAAAAGCTCAAAAAATAACTCATAAAGATGAACAAAACAAGGAAATTGGGGAGGTAGAACAACAAAGGGAGGTTGAAGAAGAAGTAAACAGAGGAGAGGATGAACATATTCATCTAGGAGGAATGACATCATATGGAGTCAGTACTAAACCCAAAACCAACACATAACAAGTACAAGGAGGGTTTCAAGAACCAATCATATAGTCGAAGGGTTTGCAAGAGATACCAACCACATGAGTTTCTAGACCCCAAGTTGTAAATTTGACAATGATCGATGGTGATCACAATGACTATGTTGACACCTCAAATGTCCCAATTTTAAATGATTCCAACATAGATGGGAAATGATGACCACTACCTGAGGAGCCACAACCAAAAGAGCTACTAGTGGTAACAAGCACAACTGAAAAATATCACAACTCAACCAAAATTGGGGTTAGAGTCACCCAAAGAAGAGAATTCTCAAGAGGATGAAGGTGGAATGAAAGTGAAGAACATAGTTCAAAAAATACAATCTATGGAGAAGAGGACAATGAAAATAATCAATACCATGGGGAACAACTTGGAGAAGTTGTAGGAAAAGGAGATGAGCAAGGCACCTATCTAAGAACACTTCCATACTCCAAGAAGCATAGGAAATGTGATGGCTTGGGTTGATCAATAGATACCAGATCCATTGGATGAGGTAGTAGACATTGAGGCCATAGCCTATGAACATAAGAGACAATTAGTGGTAAAGAGGACAACTAGAAAGAGAAATATTACCCTGGACAACACTATGTTCATAACTACCGAAGAGACTCTATTAGACAGTTAAAATTACAAAGTAAGCAAGATATTGGGGGAAGGGGTGGCCATATCTCAATTCACCATTGATAGAGCTAAGGAAGATGAAATGGAGGTTCATTCCATGAGAAGAGATCTTGAACGCCTCAGACATCAAGTTGAGTATTATAGTAATGCCAACCAAGAAGTGATACTTCTAAGGGTTGAATTCTTGGAAGAGTATTGAAGGTACAAGATAAGCAGGGTTATTTTCATGGCTAAGACTGTAAGTTACCAAGAGGAAAATTTGTTATGTCTTGTGGAACATAAGGATATGTTGAGACGGGTGGAATGGGAACATGGGGACCTAGCCCAAATTTAATACGTTAAGGAGATCCAAAACAACCAAGGACGAGAAGAGCATGGCATCAGGATGCTCACTAATGATAGCATAGACAAGATACACAAAGCAGCAGAATATTGGGTCAAGGTGTTTGTTGAACCAAAACATAAAATGTAGGAAAGGTGGGAGGAATGCCTCAGTAAATAGGATAATATAAATGAGAAAATGAGAGAAATCCAATTCCCTAAGTTTGGATCAACGGAGGAATTTTGAAATATCATGGATATAGTAAAACAACACATTGATTGGGATCAAAAGTATGATTCAGATGTTCTCAACATAACCACCTTAGAAAGACTTCATGTTAGGAATTTCACGGAGGGCCTGATTAGAGCATCGATGGTTCTAGAACACATCATTGCCAAATTGCACAAGTTCAGGAAATGATCAGGGGAGATTAGAGAGGTATTTAGTGCGCATATGGATCAAAATCATTTTTCCTATGTGCACATGTGTGAAGATATCTTTTTCAAATGGTCTAAGTAAGAAAACCCGCTTGAGTAGTCACCAGAGAACTAAAGGAGGACTGGAAGAAGATACATGGATTAGTCCACATCACTATTTGTGTTTTTACTTAAAATGGACTTAAGACTTTTTAGATAGTTTAATTTTGATAAATAGGAAGATCGACCATAGAACATAGGTCAATGGTTTCTGTAACAAATTTTGTAATTGGCGTGAAGAGTTATTTCTCACTACAGTTAATTTAGAAGCTCGGAGAGAGACAAAGACATTTTTTGCAAAACCTGTGTGTGACCATATATGTGGATTGTTCTTCATTTTTCTTTAGCAACTACAAGCATTCAGTAAGATCATAATTATTTTAAGTTATCTTGAGTAATTTATAGATATTTGAAAGCAAATTGGTGAAAAATTGGTGTTCTTTAATTTATTATGTATAAGTGANGTGAAGCATATAATTATTTCTTGCTAATCTTCTTCTTATGTATCATTACATGCATGTCATTTATTTTTGTTTCTTAAAGAATACATGATAGTTGTTGAATGTTAGTATTAGTTCTAGGATAATTCAATATCAAGTGTTGTTTACATACCATTGGCCAAAGTTGGGCTCGAATTTCTTAAAACAAAGTGGTTTCTTTAGATTAGCTTCACTTTCTTGCATTAAAACAGAAAAAAGAGATAATTAGTTTGAAGGGAACACTAAGTAGTTTGAAGGGAACACTAGGAAACATACCTTTAATCAGTAAATCTCATTGAAAAGGATGTCAGGCCATCAATTTGGAGAATCACACTATTCCAAATAGACAGGATTCTAATTGGTCCTCATTTCTAGGTGTTATTCCTACTGTTGATTTAAAGGGAATCCAACCTCCTCAACAGGAACACAGAGATGGATCATATGGCATATCATTCCATCCTGGATATGAAAGTATAGAAATGATTTCCCTACACTCAATGTCTAATAGGTAGAAGCAAATTCATATTCATTTTTGTATAATTGTGGCCACTCAGAGGTGTCATGCCCGAAGGAGTTAAGTGTTGTGGTTAGCACCACAATCATGTGTCGACTGAGGCAATCTACAACATGGTTGGTGATACCCTTCTTGTAATTGATGTTTAAGTGGAATTGCTACATGTATATGAACTAATTCTAATGTAATTCATTCCATAACTTTCATTATGTCTGTACGAATTGAAAAGGCCTACGATTAGTGTGGATGATCGTTTCCTTCCTAAGAATGTAATGCTTCCACTGTCGATATTCGTGCACAATGGAGTACATCTATTTGTTGTAGGTATCTACGAACAACATAATATATTATTTCACTATAGTAGGCCACCAAATTTCCATGATGAGTTATTACTACACCAATATCATAATCTAAATCATTTGTCTCAATCTCAAATGGTTGTTGCAGGTATGGAAAAATAAGGACTGGTGGTGAGAAGAGGTGGAATTTCAATTCCTCGAATGATTTATGTTGTGACGTGGCCCAAACAAAATTTTCCTTCACTCCACCATTGGTCAACTGGCTTAGGGCCCAAGTGATATTAGAGAAACCCAACATAAACCTATGGTAGAACTTGGTGAGGCCAAAGAAGCTACAAAGCTCGGTTAGTTTCCTTGGGGACAACCAATCGTGGATGACTTAGATCTTGGTTGGATCCACATTCACACCCTGATCATCCACAATGTATCCCAAATATTGGATTCTTTTCATGTCGAAGGAACACTTCTCCAAATTGGTATATAACTTGTGTTGTTGCAGGGTTCCCAAGACCTGTTGAATGTGTTGCAAATGTTCCTCCCGGGTTTTGCTAAATATGAGGATTTCATCCAAATATATGACCATAAAGGATTTTTTTAATGGCAACAATATATCATCCATTATTTGCATGAATTTGGTCAAGGAATTAGTCAAGACAAAATGCATGACCAACCACTTGAAGAGACCTTCTTTAGGCTTGAATATTGTCTTACATACATCATTTTTCTCAATAGAAACCCGGTGGTAGCCTAAGTTCAAATAAATCTTACTGAAAAACTTGTTTCCCTTGAGTTGATCAAGAATATCATCAATCTGGGGGATTGGGTATCAGTTCTTGACCATGATCTTGTTCAGGGATCTGTAATCAATACAAAGTCATGATGTCCAATCCTTCTTCTATACCAGAACAATTACACTCCCACAAGGTGAGGAGATTGGTTTGATGTGGCCCTTCATAAGTATCTCTTAGATTTGACATTTTATTTCATTCTCCATAATATAATTCATGTATACAGGGTCATTAGGTAGAGCATCATTGGGTGTCAAATCAATTGATTTATGTACTTGATATTGAAAAGGTACCCCAGTAGGAAAGGAAAACATATTTTTGGGCTCTTCTACTATATTTTCCACCTACTGCTGATGTGTAGAGAGACCTCATGCAAAGGTTTTGGAGGTTGTAATGACATTATTTTCACCTTCCGACTAGACCATAAAGAGGAAAAATATACTAGTCCAAGATACAACCTTTCGACACTACTTCATGGAGATCAAAGAGACCGCATTAGTTGGGACTGCCTCTGGTACCCTATAGAGTTCACCTCCCAAAGTAATAATGACACTACAAGGCCTAGATTAATAAACAACATGATGCTTGCACATATCTGGTTGTCCTAAAAGAACATCCAAACTTCAATGGGGGAAACATCACACAATATATCATATTTCAAGGGTTTGATTCCGAAGTGTAGGAGACATTGTTAGGTTACACTAATGTATTTTCATTGGATGATCCAATCGATGGTGTATGGATAAGGATAAAATGTCATTGTTATATTCAACATCTTGACAATATTTTCTTAGATTAGGTTATTCTGTCTACCGCTATCAAAAATGAAATGGAGGGGGACGGAGGGGGTCCCCTTCACCCACATCTATGAGTGGAAGAGGCACTCCCCTTTTTCGGGATCGTATGGTTCCTCTGGATATACCTTTGTGGTAGCGATGGTGACACTAGGTTATATATCAATGATCCATTTTACTTTATCTAGTTTTAAATCAGAGTCTGATTCGATATCCGACTTTGAGGCCTTCATCTCATCCAATAATGAATGTTTGGAGAGAAATTTATCAATTTTGTGCCAAGGGATTTTGTGGAACTCACACCACTTTCCAGTGTCCTTCTTCAACTTCCCATTACCCTTCTTTTCTTGTGGCTCGGATTGGTTTTCCTATGTCTTTCCATCCTTACTCTATCATTTTCTCTAGGAGTTAAATCCACCTTTACCGTGCTTATTCTACAATGGGTTTGTATAAATTAAATCCCACTTATTATTTTTCGTTAACTTTTGATTGATCTTGGCAACATATCGATAAGCATCTCCCAATGAGGATTTTTCCAGGAAATCCATATTTGTTTGGATGTACCTATGTAGGCCATCGGGGTACTTTAGGAAAAAGTTCCACTCGAAGTCTTCAATACCCAACTTTGTGCACAAGGTATGGAAGATGTTGGTTTACTCTGGGATCATCTAGTCTCTCTCCTAATGGAGAGTTGTCCATATTGTGTATTGGTCATCATAGTTTCCAACAGGGTAGTACTACTCCTTGAGGGTATCAAAAAAAAATTTCGAAGTGGGTCCTGGCCCAAAAATCACAAACTCATCCTCAACATGTTTCTCACAATAAGTCTCCCACCAATATCTGACATGGGGAAGGGATTTAAGGAGTGTATATGTGATGTTTTCACTGTTGGAGAATTTTTGGACAGAGAAATATCCCTCTAGTAGACTTAACCATTTTTCCAAAGTGTTGACATATATATTTCCTTTAAATAAAGGAATATCAAATTTAATATGTACCTTAAATGGTGTCACACCTCCGAAGTGACTGTTGGTTAAAGGTGCCTCCGTCATTGTTGGAAATCATCGAAGGCTCTAAGTGAAATTATCCATCATCTCATTCCTTTTTCACATGAGGGATTCCGTGAGAAACAGTTTGATAGGATATCTTACTTCATCATCTCTCTTTTCCTCTGCCATGGGAGGATTCTTAGGCCAACAAGAGTGTTCTTCCCCAATATCAACCAGTTCGAGACCCAACTCTCGATATCCTGACGTCATCGAGGACATGCAAAGAGAAACAATAAAGAGTAGATTGCTCTGATACCAGTGATATAGATTATATTGAGAATGACATGAAGGTGGAGATATAACAAGGAAACACATAGAGATATTTCTATAAACATAGTAATGCAGTTAAACTCATATTATATTAATGACTATTTGGAATACAAAATACTATAAAATGAAAATCACACAAGCTATCTAGAATGGTTGTAGTTTATCCCTGAAGAGATAGATGTGTTGGCTATGCTCCTTCGCAAGAAGTTAATTACAAAGAGGTCAAAAAGGCCTTTTAACCTAAAGAATCAATGAGAAAACCCTAAACATCCAAAATCCTAAACCCAGAAGATGAAACACCAAAAGATTTGTGGGCCCCGATGTGGTTAATTGATACATCAACTTCCTAGGGGCACAAATTTTTCATACGATCTCTTTTTGGGGTGCTTGGTACCCCGTCAGAATGGTCTATCCAAGAAGTACACATTTAGTTCATCCTAGAATTTTCCTTCGACTACACTCTAGGTGCTTTTGCACCAAAAAAACGTCATTTAGGAGCTCAAAATTACCCTAGAAGTTTGGGACCCGAAAAATCATAAAAACTGCCAAGATGTGGAACCATTCTGAATTAGTGGACTAGGTGGGTGGCCACTAGTATGCATATAGATCATAGATAATGATTACCCATTATTTTCTTAGTGTAATAGGGAAGGCTCATAGATTTTGATAATCTCCACATTCACTCCTAAGTAAACACACATATATGGGGGTAGACAGAGTCTATAGGAATTATCACCTATAATATCCAACACTTAATAAGGACCATACTGTATGTTGAAATATTGTAAATGTGAAGAATATTTTACCTAAGAGAGAGTTGAATAATATTATATTATATTTAATTAGGCTCTATTGTGCCTTAGTAAAAGTCGTCCCTATTGTGCCTTGACAGTTAATTGTAAATTAAGAGGGTAAAGTAACATGTCAGCCCATTCCTAATTATAGGATGGCCAGACCACTATTTATAAGAGATGCCTATGCCTCATCTGGAAAATCAACACACACCTAGCTTTGTAGTGCACAAGTCCTCGATGAGAAGCTATTGCAACTAGGGGTGACATCAAGGAGGTCTTCTAGTCTATCTCTTGGTATTTCTTGGTTAAGTGGTGTGATACTCATCCTTGTTAAGGAGTAGAGGAGGATCCTTTGTTTTCTCTTTTCTCTATATATATTGAGGAATTTTTGTTGAGTTTTCTTCTCCATGAGGATTTCCTAAGATAATCTATGTGTCTCTATTGTTTTTGTGATTGTCTCTCTTTCAGTGATCTTATTTATACAACTAATGTGCTAAATGATTGTAATAATAAAGAAGAGTCGTAATTGCTAGTTGTATAAGTAAAAATTCAACAAGGAATTAGAGCAAGCCTGAAAGAGACCAACTCGCAGTTTATAAGAAGTGACTAGCCTCAGTGCACCCTCTCCAAAATCCATTTTTCAATATTACAGTTGTTGTAGAATTAGTGTTTCTGCATAAACCCTAAGTGTGATGTTTTCCCTGCTTAAGGAGGACGTTGGGGGAAGTAACCACATCTAGGATCATTCCCTAGGAGGGTGCATCTAGTCCCTGGATCAGAATTATGAAATATGAAGTTTGAAAAAATAGGGTTTCCTCATAAAACCCTAAAGTTGCAGTTGTAGCATTGGTTGCAGTATCAGTTGCAGTTACAGTGGCAGTTCCTTTGTAGTATTTCCTTCATGCCAGTTGCATCACCAGTTACAGTGCCAACACAAGTTGCAATACCAGTTGCAGTGAAAGTTTTTTTTAAGTGTTGGGACTGATTTTGATTGTCCTAGTGTGCCTTACCCTAGAAAATCTCGAACTAACTTTAAGTTACAAGTTGAAGAACCTTTGAAGTTTTAAAGGTTCTTTCTTTCTTGCCACTTCCTCCGGATGGTGCCACTACCTTTCAATGTTGTCAGAGGTATTTACCTACATATGTTTAAACTGTATCATTATTTTAAATGGTATTTGTGGGAGAAATGATCTTTTGTCTAAACAATAATCGCAGATCCAGAGGGATATTAGATCCAACACATTCAAAGGAACTATGCACCCCAGGTTTGATTAATTTGATATGCCTCTACTTGTTATGGAATTATTGTAATCTTATGAATATCCAAGTTGCATTTTGATCTGTTGAATTTATCATACTAACCATTGGTAAAAATTAAAGTCAAAGTATTAGATTGATTAAAGTTGAGATTATAGAGTTTATTCCCTAAC
>SNQJ01S0013217.1:191641-211068 GCA_010110895.2 Picea sitchensis | reverse complement strand
AACCTTTGATTGGAAGATCTAAATTTGATTATTCAAAATTTGTGATAAAGAGGAAAAATAGGAGAATTATTATTTTCTTACATGGAAAAGGGTTCTACAATAAATAATAGTGGTACTCCTCATAAGAACTTAAACATGGAATCTGAATAAACTAAAGACTTAGAAAACAGGATAACCCAATTAAAGAAACAAGTAGTTGAAATGAGTGCTAGTATGTTGAAACTAGTGGATTTATCACATTCTCAAGAACACCTTAAAAAGGAAATGGAAAAGAATATGGATGAAAATAGGAATCATATGGAAAATAAGATGTTATATTTCCATGATATTACATGCTCTAGATGAGATACTCCCTATATGAGATATCAAAATGCAAGGGAATCATGAAAATGTAGAGGAAATAAAGATTGAGTCCCAGAATCATGATTATTCATCACTTCAAGATCCACATCATCAATTCTTCAAGTTAGAACCAAGGAACTACTTCATTCTAAATATTGATATGAGGAAGTTTGATGGTAAATATCCTATAACATGGATCTTCCAAATGGAGCAATATTTTGATCTACACCAAGTACCAAGCTTACAAAATGCACCTATTACATCCTTGTATTTAGAAAATGATCAATGTTTTTGGTATCAATGGCTTTGTGAAAGAAAAAATAATTGTATTATCTATTGGTCCATTTTTATGGATGAATTGATATCACACTATGGGGATATTAAGAGCAATACATTCTTTAGTCAATTGATAACTATTTGGAAAAAAGGTCCAATTATAAAGCATATTCAACAATAATAAAAGATAAGTCTCGGGGTAAAGAACATTCCTGGGGATAATTTGTTAGATCTCTTTGTGGGCACTCTGAAGAAGAACATTCAATATGAGGTGTGTCTCTTCGAACCTAAATCCCTAGAGAAATCTTTCACTATGGCAAGGAAAGTGGAAAACAAAAATATGGCTACTAAAAGGGTGACCTCTAACAACTATAGAGAGAACCATTTGTTAGGGACCTAACCCCTCACATAGGAAGAACAATGTATTTCGATGTAATAAAGGTCAATATTAATAAGGCCTTGCAATAAAGTAGAATAAGTCGAATGTAAGAAGACCTAATAGAAGCTTTCGCTTCTAGAAGAATCTTCCTCTAGATGGTTCTATTGATAGACATATTTAGTATAAATAGGAGTCAAGGGTATGAGAATCGTAGCTTGGATATTATTGTAATAGAGCTCCTCTAGACTGGAGGTTTCCCCCTCGAAGAGGCCGGTGAACATTTCTCTCAGAATCAAAGTGCTCTTTTTGGTGTTATTTTGATATCATTTCCTTGTTATTGTGGTGATTGTTCTAGTTATATTGTTGTTTATCTGCCATTTCTAGCATTTTATTTATGTTTTTCATACTTTTTATATCTGACATATTACAAGTGGTATCAGAGCACTTTCCTTGGAAGAAATTGTGGGTTAAATGTTTTTCAGGGTAGAGACGTATTCCGACATCTTTAAGCCACATATATATGTCGTTACACGCATAAACCCACGGTTGAGGGATTCATACACGCAGGAAATACAAGTGGTACTTAAGTGCACATCTGTTGACCACCCTTGTAACCCATGTTGGTACCCCTTCGAGTGGTAGCACATCAGAAAACACCTGTGTACGGATCAACCTAGATTTCTTGAAGCCCTCTTTAGATAAATCGATCGACTGCCTCACTGCTATAGTGCCACCGAGAACAACACTCGGGAAGATACTCTCTAGTAATTAGGTAGTCGGGTAGTACAACTAAGGGCATGATCTAGCCTCCTTAGTTAGTGCCCTAAGATATTGGGCTGAGTACTATTGTTGGACCCCGCATGTATATCAGAGAGCTATAGCACAGGGCAAACCCTTGTCTGTAGAACCCCTAAATACCTAACCCTTGGGGACGGAAACAAAAACATTAAAATAGACAAGATCTATTGTCGCACAACTATGTTCGGGTTGCCAAATCACTACACATTTCTTCATGGTTAAACATTTGGGCATTTCATCACTGCAGTATTGTTCAGAACAAAGTATAACTCCGTAGGTGTAAAAAAAAAAGTCTGGAAATTTTTGCACCATTATTTGAGACCTATTCCATTGGATTTATCTCTTCTCCCTTATCACATTCATACATATCATTTTTCAGCAAAATTTTTTACCCCACCCACCCCGTTTCAGTTCCCTCGTCATCATGGCCCATACCCATAGCCAAGACTTGGAATCTCGCTTCAATAGCTTGCAATCTAATTTCACAGAGACCCAACAAGAAGTGAAACAACTCAGTGCCAATGTTGTCGCCATCAATACCACCATGCAATCCTCCATCGTTGCCTCAATCGAGGAACTCAAACAAGACATGACTACCCATCTTGAATCTTTCATCTCGATGATATGCACCAAGTTGCATATTCCTGTAGATAACCCTTTATATGACCCACCTCCACATACTGAAGCTGAAACTTCCTCTCATTCCCATAATTTTCAGCCCCATCACTTTCAGCGTGACCTACGCCTTTCGCGGGTGGATGTGACCAAATTTGATGGCTCGGATCCCACTGGTTGGGTAATCCAAATGGATCATTATTTCCCTTTATACGACATTATAGATGACTTAGCCAAACTCCAGTATGGTGTTATCCATCTAGATCAAGAATGTTGGCAATGGTGGAAATGGAGAAAAACTTCCCGTCAAGGGTATATTTCTTAGACACACTTTGTGGAAAAGATTTATGAATGCTTTGACACTAACACCAACCATTTAGGCCATTTGACAAAGTTGAAACAATCAGGAATAGTGGAAGACTTTATAGCTGCTTTTGAGTGCCTGGCTTTTCGGACAGAGGGCATGCCTGATGCTTTTTTTTTAGAATGTTTTATCAGTGGCCTCAAGGATGAGATTCGTTCCCATGTCGTCATGACTCAACCTCGAATTTGGGTGGAGGCTATTAAAAGAGATAAAGAAGAAGAACAGGTTGTATCTTCTCAAAACTGGAAACTCTCCTTTATTCCTCGCACTAAAATAGTAAATCCCACTACTCCTTCTGCTCCACTAAAGATCCAAAAATTGACCAGGGATGAAATGGTTGAACACCAACTCAAATTCCTTTGTTATAATTGTGATGACAAATATTTTTTGGGCCACAAGTTTAAGGAACAAAATCTTTTTATGGCCATCTCGGAGGATATTTTGGAAGAGGATGTTGAAACTCCCCTTGTGTCTGATTCACCTGAAACCACTAACATAACCCCTCCCCTCAGACCCTCCCAAAGTAGAACCGGTCATTTCCCTAAATGCTCTCACTGGCTTCTCTACTCCCCAAACCCTCAAGCTAATCGGTTACATCAAGCATAGGAAGGTCATCATTCTTGTTGATAGCGACATCACCCATAATTTTATTCATCGCCGAATTGCCCAAGAAACTCATTTCTATATCCATGCAGTCAATAATTTCCAAATCATGATTGCCAATGGAGGCTCCATGAAATTTGGAGGGCATTGTGAAAATGTGTGTCTCCAAATTGGTGACTACCACCTGAAATATCATATGTTTGCTATCAACATGGGCGGTTGTGACATTGTGTTAGGTGCAGACTGGCTAAGGAATTTGGGTCCCATTCTCATGGATTTCAAGGAATTAACCATGCAATTTGACTAGGAGGGCCAAAAATATAAGTTCCAAGGCATCATCGTTGATTCACCTAAGATCATTAGTTCCCATCGCATGGAAAAGCTTCTCAAAAAAGGTCATTATGGTGTTATTACCCAACTCCATGCCATACAGGAAAATGAGACACCCTCTACGCCGCAAGACCTCCAATCCATCCTCTCTAAACATCAGTTATTATTTTCCACTCCCCAGGGACTCTCGCCTTCCTATGGTGTTCATGATCATTCCATTCCCTTTATACCAGGAAGCCTTCCTCCCAATATCCGTCCCTATCGTCACCCCTTTTCCCAAAAAAATGAAATTGAGAAAATTGTTCAAGAACTGCTTAACGCAGGAGTTATCCTCCCTAGTACGAGCCCCTACTCTTCTCTTGTGGTCATGGTCTTGAAGAAAGAAGGTTCTTGGTGCATGTGTCCTGACTTCCGCGCCCTCAACAAACTCACCATTAAAGATAAATTTCCCATTCTTGCCATTGATGAATTAAGTGGCACCCAGTTCTTTACTAAACTTGATCTTCATTCTAGCTATCACCAGATCCATATGAAAGAGGCAGACATTCCTAAGACTTCCTTTAGAACTCATGAGGGCCACTATGATTTTTTGGTCATGCCCTTTGGCTTGTGTACTGCCCCCTCCACCTTTCAAAGCCTCATGAATCATGTCTTTTGCCCTTTTCTATGTCACTTTATCTTACTTTTCTTTGATGATATCCTCATCTATAGAAAAACCTGGATAGAACATCTTGCTCATGTGGACCGCGTTCTCCATCTACTCTCAGTACCAACTTTTCCTGAAACAATCTAAATGTGTTTTTGGTGCCTCAGAATTCAAGTACTTGGGTCATCTTGTTGGCAAGCACAGTGTCAGGGTGGATCCTAAAAAGATTGAAGATATGCAAGACTAGCCTCACCCAAAGACTCTCAAAATCTTGCGAGTATTTATGGGCTTAACAAGTTATTATCATAAGTTTGTTAAGAATTATGGAAAGATTGCGGCACCTCTCACTACACTCCTTAAAAAGAATTCTTTCACTTGGACTCCAACAGCTACTTAGGATTTTCAAACCTTGAAGATGGCCATGTGCACCACTCTAGTCCTAACCCTTCCTGATTTCACAAAGACCTTTGTCCTGGAATGTGATGCTTCAGGGAAAGGTATTGGCGTTGTCCTTATGAAAGAGGGTCAGCCTTTGGCATTTACCAGCAAACAATTGTCTAAACAAAATTTGGGCAAATCAATCTATGAAAAGGAAATGTTGGCTATTTTGGATGCCATTGATTTGTGGTGCCCTTATCTATTGGGGAAACCCTTCCAAATTAAGACAGATCATCAAAGCCTCAAGTATTTTCTGGAACAAAACATTTCCTCCCTTGAGCAACAAAAATGGGTGACTAAGCTCTTTGGATATGATTATGAGATCATTTACAAAAAAGGCAAAGACAATGTGGTTGTGAATGCACTTTCCCAAAAATATGAAGATGAAGGCTCCCTCTTTTCTCTCTCCTTCATTGTACCATATTGGCTCCAAGTCGTTTTCCAGGAATGACTACATGATCCAAAAAGTTCGCATCTCATACAACAATTGCAGTCCAATTCTCCAATTTCCCCAGGGTACTCTTGGCTCCATGATGATCTTCGATACAAAGGCCATTTGTATTTAAGTAAAAAATCAAAACTTAAATCCATGGTTCTTTCTGAGCTTCATGCTACACCCACAGCTAGACACTTCGGGTTTACCAAAACCTATGACAGGGTCAAACGTTCTTTTTTCTGGGATGGTATGAAACAAGACATTCAGAATTTTGTGGCCGAATGTGATGTGTTTCAATGCAACAAGGGAGAAATCGTCAAATCTCCAGGAACACTACAACCACTTCCGATTCCACCTTCTATTTGGAGGGATATCTTTATGGATTTTATTACAGGCTTACCTAAATCGGGCAATAAATCAGTCATCATGGTGGTAGTTGATCGCCTTTCCAAGTATGTTCATTTCTTTTCTCTTCAACACCCATTTACAACATCCACAGAGGCTCAACTTTTCATGGATCAGGGCTTCAAGCTTCATGGCATGCCACATTCTATTTTTTCTGATCACGACCCAACTTTCACCAGCAATTTTTGGCAAGAACTATTCAAGCTACAAGGCACCCAATTGCATCTCAACACAACTTATCATCCCCTGACGGATGGTCAAACTGAAGTTTTCAACAAGTGTTTGGAAACATATTTGAGGTGTTTTGCATCAGAAAATAAAAATCAGTGGGCTCAATGGTTACCCCTAGCTGAATGGTGGTACAACAATTCATACCATACAGCTACCCACATGACTCCTTTTGAAGCGGTATATGGACAAAATCCACTGTCTGTTCTATCATATTTACCAGGTGTCTCCAAGGTCCAAGCAGTTGACCAAATGCTTAAAGTTTGAGAGGTTGTTCTCCGTACCCTCAAAGAGAATTTGGTCATGGCCCAGAATTGCATGAAGCAACAAGCAGATCAAGGTCGCTCTGAACGTCATTTTTCATAAGGGGATCAGGTGTTTCTTCGACTGCAACCTTACAAGAAAACTTCCCTCGAGGCCAACCATTGTCAGAAGTTGGCGCCCAAATTTTATGGTCCTTATACAGTTCTCAAGCGTGTGGGACAGGTGGCCTATCAGTTAGCTTTGCCCTGTCATTCTAAGCTACATCCTATTTTTCGTGTGTCATGCTTAAAGAAGGTGATTGGAACTAAGTGCCAAACTCAAACCAACCTTCCCGAGTTGGACAAAGAAGGCCCCATTTGGATACATCCACAAGCACTTTTGGACCAGCGTGAGCATCGCCTGCATCAATGAACCATCAAGGAAGTGTTAGTCCAGTGGAAAGATAAAACTCCAGCAGATGCCACTTGGGAACCAGTTACCATTCTGCAACAATTTCCACATCTCAAGCCTTGAGGACAAGGTTGTTTGTAAGGGGAAGGACATGTTAGGGACCTAACCCCTCACATAGGTAGAACAATGTATTCCAATGTAATAAAGGTCAATATTAATAAGGCCTTGTAATAAAGTAGAATAAGTCGAATGTAAGAAGACCTAACAGAAGCTTACACTTCTAGAAGGATATTCCTCTAGACGGTTCTATTGATAGACATATTTAGTATAAATAGGAGTCGAGGGTATGAGAATCGTAGCTTAGATATTATTGTAATAGAGCTCTTCTCGACTGGAGGTTTCCCCCTCGAAGAGGCCCGTGAACATTTCTCTCAGAATCAAAGTTCTATTTATGGTGTTATTTTGATATCATTTCCGTGTTATTGTGGTGATTGTTCTGGTTATATTGTTGTTTATCTTCCATTTCTAGAATTTTATTTATGTTCTGCATACTTTTTATATCTGGCATATTACACCATGTTCCATCTCCTGACCTCAATCAACCGACAAGGTTGACACCTTAGAAAATGGATGAAAGAAGAGAAAATGGATTATGTTTCAATTGTGAAAAAAAGTATAGTAAGGGGCATAATTGTGGTGAGAACAAATTATTCTACATAGACTATGAAGAGGAAGAAGATCAAGAATCGAAACCATCACAAGATCTAGATATAGAAGATACTACAACAATATTGTGTCATGCATTGGATAGAATTAATACTCCAAAAACCCTCAAGATTTAAGGATACATAAAAAATAAAAAGGTAACAATGTCGATTGATTCTACTAGTACCCATAACTTCATCAATTACAAATCAGAAAAATATCTCAATTGCTTTATATATCCAGCACTGGAGTTTCAAGTAATGATTGCAGATGGAGGTAACATAAATTGTTTTAGGAATTTCCATAGTATTAAGCTCAATATGGGGGATTTGTTTTTGGATAGTCCCATGATTTCCATCCAAATGGGTGGTGATTATGTTGTACTCGGGGTTCAATGGTTACAATCATGGGGAATAGTGGCCCTTAATTTTCAAGATATTTTCATGAGATTTTCCTCATAATGCAAGGAAACTGGGCTTAGAGGTATCCAAGGGAAACCCTCTAAGGTGATAATCTATAATAACATGACAAAATTACTCAAAAAGGGACACCATGGTGTAATTGCACAATTTTTCTCACTAGATGTTCAAACATCTATGTCATTTGCTCCATCGGATCTCCAAATAGTTATAAGCAATCATTCCAAGGTATTTGGAGAAATTCCTAAGGTTCTTCCACCTTCTTGAGATCATCACCATGTTATTCATGTGCAACCAGGAAGTGTACCACCTAACATTAGGCCTTACAGGTATCCATATGCACAAAAGAGTGAGATTGAGCATATGATCCAAGAAATATTAAAGGCCAACATCAATCAACCTAGCCAAATTTATTTCTCTTCACGACTAGTGATGGTTATGAAAAGGTATGGTCCATGCCATATGTGTCTAGATTATAGACAACTCAACAAAATGACCATTAAAGATAATATTCATATTCTTGTCATTGATGAGTTATTAGATGAATTGCATGGATAAATTTTATTTACTAAGTTGGATCTTTGTTCGGGATATCATCAAATCATAATGAGGCAGGAAGGCATTCTCAAAACATCCTTTAGAAAACATGAAGTTCATTATTAGTTTTTGGTTATGTCATTTGGACTTACTAATGCACCTTCAACATTTAAAAGATTGATGATTTCTATTTCCAATCCCTTCCTTAGAAAATTTGTGTTAGTATTTTTTGATGACATACTAATCTACAAAAAATCTTGGGAAGAGCATGTACAACATGTTGAATGAGTATTACAACTATTGGAAGAGCAATAACTTTATGAAAATCCTTCCAAGTATGCCTTTGGGATTCAAGAAGTGGAATATTCGAATCATATTGTATCTCGTTAAGGTGTAAAAGTGGACCCTAACAAAATTAAATCTATGACGGAATGGGAAATTCCAAAAACCTTGAAGAAACTTAGAGGATCCCTAGGATTGGCAAGATATTACCATAAGTTTATTAAAAACTATGGTCAAATAGCAGCACCTTTAACAACATTATTAAATAAGGAAGCATTTTCTTAGACTCAACCAACAACTAAATATTTTGAAAAACTTGAGGCTATGTGTACAAATATTGTCATAGCCACACATGACTTCACAAAAATATTTATTGTGGAGTGTGATTCCTCAAGCCATGGAATTTGTGTAGTTTTAATGCAAGAGGGAACGCAAGGGGCCTTTGAAAGTAACCAACTTAAAGGAAAAAACTTACTCAAACCCATTTATGAAAAATAAATGTTGGCCATACTACATGTAGTTAATAAATGACACCCTTAACTAATAGGAATATGCTTCAAAGTAAAAACAGATCATGATAGTTTGAATTACTTCTTGGAGAAATGATTATCTTCAAAAGAGAAACAAAAATGGGTTACAAAGATGCTAGATTATGACTTTGAGGTTATCTAGAAAAAAAAGAGAAAAAATAATGTTGTGGAAGAAATCCTTTCAAGGATAGAATGGAATAAACATTAAGAGGTATGTGATATCATTCAACAACTACAAGAGGACCCCAGTTCATTAGATAATTATGTATGGAAGAATGATTTTCTATGGTATCATGATCTCCTATATTTATGTAAGAATTCCCAACTCAAACACAAGGTCCTTCTAGAATTGCACATTTTTCCCATAAGAGGACATTTAGGATTCTTGAAAATGTACCATACGATCAAGAAGTGTTTTTTCCTGGGAAGGTCTTAAAAATGATGTTCAAAATTTTGTGTCGGAATGTGTAGTTTTCCAATAGAACAAGGGAGAGACAATCAAGACACCAGGTCTACTACAACCATTATCTATAGCAAGTCAACGTTGGGAAGACGTTTCAATGGATTTTATTATAGGTTTACCCAAATCTAAAGGAAAAACTATCATCATGGTAGTAGTGGATTGATTGACAAAGTATGCCCATTTTTTCTCTCTTTATCATCCTTTTAAAGAAAGAAAAATAGCCACAGCATTCATGGAAATAGTTCAAAATCTACATGGAATCCCCAAGATTATTGTAAGTGACAGAGATCCAATTTTCATTAGAAATTTTTGGTCTGAATTAATTTCTTGTTTGGGTACTCAATTGACTCACAGCTCATCTTACCATCCTCAATCCAATGGGAAAACTGATATTGTGAATAAATGTCTAGAAGGATATATTTTCTTATTTTCTTATGATAAGCAAACACAATGAATCAAGTGGTTTTCCTTGGTGGCATGGTGGTACAAACAATCCTTCCATATTGTTGGCACAGGGGAAGACTATTGGCCCTTTCGGAAACACCTGCGAAGCAGATGCAGTCTCGCCCGAAGTAGCAATAGGGGTTTGTTGTAAGTTTTAAACCTGCGAAGTAAAGCAATGCATATATATTCTTAAGCAAGATAGAAATTAATCAATGGCTCATACACAAATTACAGAAAGATTTTATACCGAAAACCCTCAACTGGGAAAACCTTTCTCATATTCATTATATCGAATTTCACCATTCACCATACAATATATACAATGTTTTTAGGTATTCCATAGATACCAAAACGCAGTTGTCATATATGACGCGCCCACACACACACATGCAAAGAATATAACAAATACCTAACAGTTGCAGGACACAGGTGTCTACGACCAGAGGAAATGCAAAGTGGATCCAATACAACAACAACACAACATCTATATATCATCTACCAACTTAATCCTACTTCGCACAGTTATATATCAGATCTAACATAAATATGCAACAACAGAATATCAGAGGACAAAAGAACACCACATCAATCACACAAACAACAAGATATACATGGTTCACCCTCTCCCTAGGTCTACGTCCACATAACTGTGTTTCTTGATATTATATAAAACATATAGTTCTATATGCGCTCTTATCTTGTAGATCTCTTTCTTCTTCTCTCCCCCTTCATGTGCACCCAGCTGTAGGGTTGATATTTGCGCCCAGCTGAAGATCTTACAACACAGACTTGTCTCACCACACGATACGTCTCTCTTTCAACAGTAACAACAACCATTCATCATAACATAATTGAACCCATCCCAGGTCCTCTTGACCTTTATTTATACATTCATTGACTCTCGAACAACCTTAGGCCGAAAAATAGGTGTCAAAAACCCTATATACCAAAACCTTAGGTGTCTAAAACCCTAGGTCAACTTGACCCACGTTTTTCGGGATTCGCCAGCATGTCTTTGCTTCCTTCCCGCGAAGTGCTCCAAAGCATCTACTGGTGTCTTTTTCTACTTGTTGAGTTTTCCATGATCCATCTTCCTTTCTGATCATTTCTCCTTGATCCTCTCGTCCAACGACTCATTTTCCCATACTTCACTCCTTCGTTTCTGCGTTTTTAGTCACTTCGACCTGATCTCAGTCAGTGTGTCTTCTGCACAGTTCACATTTCATCTTTTATCTTCCTTTTTCCTCACTTTTCTTACTCAATCCATACCCAGGGCCAACAAGCCCCCAACACTCACTTGTGACTCGTCCCGAGGCACTTCTGATCTAAACCTTCTACTTTACTTTGACTTTAGACTGCACAGTGTAGCCTATGCTTTCTTCTTAGTTTCTCCCCACTGTGTGTAGACTATTTTTTCTATGTCTGGTACCCTGTTTCAACTGCACCTGGTACCTAGACCCTTCTCCTTCCACTTCTACCAAGAGCTACGAGGCAGCTCGTTGTCATAGTACAATTTCAACTGGCTCCCATTCACCAACCCTTCCTTCCATTCTCCACTCAAAGTATTCAACTGTGCATCTCCTCCTTCGGTAACATAGGCGACCTCGTATGGACCTAGCCAATGTGTTTTGAACTTCCCTGGATGCTTCATGAACTTGTTTTCATATACCAATACCATATCTCCTTTCTTGAGTTCTTTCTTCCTGATGTGTATGTCATGGTAAGCCTTCTCTCGTTCCTTCTGTACCTGCTGATGGAATCCTGCAATAAATTTGTCTTCCTCTATTTCTACCAACTACGCAAGTCTGTCTTGCAGAGCACAAGTTTCATCCATATCTGTGAATGCTGCAATTCTTAGGCTGGGAACTAAATATTCCATGGGTACTACGACTTCTAGACCATAAGCCAATTTAAATGGAGTTTTCATTGTCAGCTTCTTACAAGTGGTTCTATAGGCCCATAGTACTATTGGTACTCTCTAATCCCAGTCATCTATGTTTACACTGCAAATCTTCGTCAGCGCAGTCTCCAAGATATTTTTGAAGGCTTCAACTGTACCATTCTCCTGTGGGTGGTATGGAGTGCTCTTCTGGTGATGAACTTCAAATTCCTAAGTCAAGGCTCCAATAGTATTATTAATAAAATGTGTACCTTGATCATTCATAAGGACCTTCGGGCATCCAAACCTGGTTATGATATCATCAAATATGAACCGCGTAGTTGTAGTTGCACTACAGTCCTTAACAACTCTTGCTTCTACCCATCTGGTCAAATACTTTGTTGCAGTAATGTTGTATCTTTCTCTTGTGCGCTTTTATGGTGGGTTGATAGGTCCCACGAAGTCAATGGCCCATTTATCAAATGCATGTAAGGTTAGATAGGGTGCTAAAGGCATCTCATCTCTTCTGGAAGGTTTCCCAACTCATTGGCATACATCGCAGGCTCTATAGTATTCTTTCACATCTTTGTGTAAAGTGGGCCACTAGAGGCCAGCTCGCARAACCTTCTGCGTTGTTCCTTTCCTTACGTAGTGTCCTCCTCTAATGCCCTCATGTGCTTCTTCCAGAATTAGTGGTCTTTCTTCCTCCATAACACATCTCCTCAATATCTTATCAGGTCCCATCTTATATAGTTGGCCATCTATAAGTGAAAAATCTGCAGCACGCACTACCAGTTGTTTCTTCTGAATGACTGTGTATTCACGAGGTGTCATTCCTGTTGACAGGAACTGAACTATATCGATGAAGTGATCAACAATCTTCCTGATGGACAACATTTTTGAATATAGTAGTGTGTCCTCCAAACTAGTCAGTTCCTCTCCATGCTCTAATCTGGACAAATGGTCAATTCCCTTGTTCATTCTCCCTGGCTTTACCACAATTTCAAAATCATATTCCTAAAATAATAGAAGCCATATGCATATCCTTCCCCCCGACACTGGATTTTTGACCAGGTATTTCAGCGCAGATTGATCAGTGAACATATTAAAGTGTCCTCCCAGCAAGAAGTGACGAAACTTCTGTAGCGCATACACCATGGCTAAACCTTCTCTCTCAGTGGTTGTAATTTATCTCAGTTGTTGAAAGTTTTATGCTAGAAAAGACTAACGGGTGGTCAATATCTCTTGCTCCTGGTTGTGCTAACACTGCTCCCAATACAATAGAGGATGCATCAATGTGCACATGAAATTCCTTACTCCAGTCTGGGAAAACCAAAATAGGCGTAGTAACCATTTTTTGTTTCAGTGTGTCGAATCTCTGTTGACATTCTTCTGTTCATTGAAACGAGCAATCTTTATTTAAAATCTTATCCATGGGTGTTTTGATCTATGCATAGCCCTTAATGAACTTCATGTAGTATCCATTATGTCCCAACATAGTGCCCAGCTGTCTAACTGAAGTAGTGGGATAGATCAACAATAATGGCAATCTTGGACGGATCTACCAACAACCCCTGTTTACACACAATATGGCCTAGCAACACTCCAGACGGTGAAAAGAAGATGCATTTCTTCGGGTTCAGGTAAATCTGACATTGCCTGCACTTATCCAATATTAGTCTTAAGGATTCAATATGATTTTGAAATAAGCTAAAAATAGTCCAATCATCAAAATAGGCTTCCAGAAATTTATCTAAGAACTCCTTGAATGCTTCGACCACCACCCCAGAAAATATGTTTGGTGTATTATTCAGTCCAAAAGGCATCACTGTATATTGGTAGGATCCCCATTTTGTTGCAAATGTGGTCTTATGGCGAACTTCCTTGGTAATCTTGATCTAGTGATAACCTGAAAATCCATCGGTGAAGGAATACACTTCTTGTCCTCCTAGATTATCTAACACTTCATTAGTGAATGGTGTAGGGAATGGATCATGCAAGCATGCATCATTAAGTTTTCTCAAATCTACACAAATTTTGATCTCTCCTTTTTTCTTGTCTTGAACCACCATAGGGATAATCCATTCTAACTCTTCAACAGGTTCTATGATTCCTGCTTGCAACATTTTGTCTAATTCAATCTTAACTTTCCCCTTATATTTGGGATTCAATCTGCATGGCCTCTTCTTGACTAGTCTTGCATCTGGTTTCAGGGGAATCTTCATTTCTCCCATAGGTCCTTTAATGCCCTTCATATCAGTGAACTTGGTTGGAAACAAGTCCTGATATTCATGTAGTAATTATGTGATCTTATCAATAGTGGCATCATCCCAATAATCTCCCACGTTGTCCAATTTAGGTGCTTGATCTGTCCTAATATTGACTTTATTGATTTTAAATGGTTGTCCAATAAAAGGTAGTTCGACTCTTGGTCCTTCTATATCTCTTTGTCCTTCTGTTTCTGCGATGTTCACATTCCTAGGATCATTGTCTTCATTAGAATCGATATTGTAACATCATTGCAGTTTCTGAAGAGGTGCAGTCCATTCATCCTCATCTTGATCCAAATGGAAGCTAGGTGCCTCCTCAAATACTTTCTGTCTTATAACCTGTAAATATTCATCTACCATAGGGTACTGACTTTCAAATAAGAATGTGGCTACAAAATTTTGAGTCATACCTTGCCAATCTGCAGTGATGAGGCACAGTTCTGATTGAGGATACCAGTTGATAGGCATTGTATCCAGCGTGTTAATGAATTTATGTACCCACTACTCCTGAGGAATGTTTCTCCAGGCTTCCTCACAATTTCATACATGTTCTTTCGGACAACTTTGACCTATGTATCTAACTTCACAACCTTCTACTTGCTCTAAGAAGCATGTTGTTATCAAAGTGTGACATTGCACCCAGTCCGCAATTTTCTTCTTATGTGCTCCCCACCATATTGTTGGAGTTGCTCTCAAGTCCTCGTCCAGTTCCAATAGTCTCTGTTGTACTGGTACACTTTCTTCAAATTTCAATAAGAAATTTTCTAAGTGATTAAAACCATCAAAGGTGGGCAGATTACTTACTGTTGTGCCGATCCAACAAACTTCTCTAGTTAATCTAGCACATCTCTGCGCAGAAACTTCATACATATTGTTCTGCTAGTTCTCTAGTGCTTCTTCTGAATCTCATGAGCATGCATTGTCACTTCGCCATCTTAAATTCCCATCCGTTGTAGAATTAATGTAATCATGTTATCTTGTGGTCAATTTGTATATATTTTCTAGTTCATATGTGCGGTCCTCTTCTCTTATGGGCTCTATATATCTCTGACCTTCATCAGGATCCAGAGGTGCAATGACCCTAAGGCCGTCACCTTCAAATTTCATTCTTCTTTTCTTTAAGTCAACAACGGTAGAATTAATGAAAGCCCAATCAATTCCTAACAACATGGGATAAGGACAACTATCATCAACTATCTCAATTACTTCAAAGTATACAAATGTTTTGACCCCGTCGATGTCCACATGGACATGTTCCAGTCTTCCAAAGGGGATCACAGCCTGCTGATTGGCCATCCTAAGCCTGATAGGGGAATAGATCAACTTAGATTTTCCCATTAGTGCCCAGGTCTTCTTCCTCATAACATTGACCTCCGACCCTAAGTCGAGGACCATATAATCTATATCATAATCTCCAATCTGAGCATTCATATGTAGCTCATTATTTGTCCTTTTGTTTTTAGATACTTGATGTACTACTCTACTGAGTAAGGGATCTACCTTTCCTAGCTCATATTGTCTGATCAAATTTTGTAGCTCTTGTACAACACTTTAATCCTTTATCAAATTAATGCAAGTGCATAAGAATTCCATAAGCTTACTTACCTCTTTTCCCTCTTTGGGTGAATCAGACTGATCAAATTCTAGAGGCATTCCATATTCTCTTACTTCTGGTCAAACTTTTGATGAAGAAGCCTGGTCTCTCCTAAATTATTTTCTTGCTTCCTCAAATATTTGTTTCTCTTTCTTTGGGTCAAATTATTGTGTCTTCTCTACAACTTTTCTGACTTCTGATTGTTTTGTAGTCTTTCCCGGTGCTACTCTGTCTTCTCCTATAGAAATGCCTCCTCTAGTGATAACAACGACTCTAGGATCCACTCCGTGAGGTTCTGCTAAGATCAGTTTTACTTGTTGGTTTCCTCCTTGTCTTTCCTGAATTTTGGCTAACAACACAGGACAATATTCTATGACATGTTCAAGTGAGTTGCAGTAACTGCAAGTGATACAAGGGTTCTGACAGTCCCTTCCCAAGTGACTTGGATATGCGCAGTTATAACAAATGATCTGACCTCGACCTCGGCCCATGCCTCCTCCTTGTCCTCTTCCTATGAATCCACCACGAGGATTGAAGTTTCCTCTTCCTAGGGAATTATACTGAGTAGTGTTTCATTCCTGTTGTAATTCGCCTTGAATCCTATAGGTATCCCTTGACCTTTCATGCAAGAGATCATAATCTCTATAGTCCTTCTCATCATGCCCCATAGATTTACAATATGTGCAGTAGAGATTCATGGGTGTCTGAACATATTTTTGAATGTAATAGCATTCACCAGGGTGATGTCTATTTCTACATACCTCACACCAAGGTAGAGTAACTTGCTTCAAAGGGCTCAAAGCTCTAGAAGCCAAGTATTCATGGAATAGGGGACATTGCTCCTTATCATGGCCTTCTAACTTGCATCTGATACACCATATGTCTTCTCTTTTTCATTTCCCTTGTATTTATTCATGTCTTCAACCTGCAAAGACAAGCTAGTTAACTGACTCAAGATTTGACTCATACCTGAGCTAGATTCTCCCATGGGGGATGACTCTAGTTTCATGGCGATCTGGAAACTCAAACAGCCTGTCAAGTTCTTAAACCTCTGATCAAACTCCCAAACTAGTTTAGTTACTTTCTTCTTGATTTCTTTTAGCTCTGTAATGCACTGTGACTCTGATTTGGGTTTCTTGAATTCAGTAATCAACGCAGTCTTAATCTTGTTCAACGGTTTTGGCTATGCAACTCCTTGGAAAAATTTCATGTACCATCTTAGTGCACAGTCTCTTAGGGTATTACTAAACTAAGCTCTCTTAACAGTTTCATCGATGACATTCTTAATAATCCATACATCCTCACATAGAAACCAGTGTTGATTAGGGTCTTCAGATCCATCTCCCCTAAATGTGGGTAACCTGATCTCATCTACCATAGATTTTCTTAGGTTTCATGACTGAGTATAAGTTGGACTGCTTGTAATAGTGATCTAATGACTCTAACTACTTTGATTACTCCGGTTACTTAATGGTGCTAAAACAACAGGAGCAGTAATAGTACTTACTTCAATAGTCTGTGTAGTTCCTGAAGTTTCTGATTCTTCTTGGAGAGGTTCTTCATTCTTCTCTTCTTCTGGTCCAGCAGACCCTGAATTTTCCTCGTTCAGTAACTCTTCTTCTTCTCCACTGTAAAACCCTTCTTCCTGTGCTAGTGGGTCATGGTTTTTCTCAAACAGGTTCACCAAAGGAACTTCTCTGAATATTATCCCACTGCGCATATGTCCAACCTCTGTGTTGATGTCGCTGTCTGAATTCTTGAAAATTAGCTTTCCAATCTGACCCACTATTGTATCTTCAAGATGTTCTTCTCATGCAATAGCATCTTGATCTTCAACTTCAAAAAATGTAAAAAATTTCGTCTAGGTCCCTTAAAGAAATATCTCTCTGCTTGGCTATATGACTCTACTCTGTCAATAGAAAATTCGGTGATGTACCCTCCAATGGTGTTATCAAACCAGTGATCTACTTCTCCTGACATGACATTATAAACTCTCTTGACCTTCTTGATCAGCGTCGATGTCCAAACCACCGGAGGTCTATATCTTATCTCAAACTGGGTATTTTCTAACCTAGCTAGCCACTCGTATAGCTCCTTGTGGATTCCTCCAAAGAAAATCTTGTGTATATCAGTAAAGATATACCTTCCTAACCAATCTTTTGTGCTAAGATTAGGGTTCTTGTTCTGAGCTTCTGCGAAGCCCTTCTCTTTCTATTTTATCCACTTATGAATCTCTGTCTTTGATGGAAACCACCTTGACATTCCCTCAAGAAGATCCTGGTCATGGCAACAGAACCATTTGTTGGCACAGGGGAAGACCCAGGGTTCAACTCTAAAAATGCACCAACAAGCCCTAACTATTGGCCCTTTCGGCAACACATGTGAAGAAGATGCAATGTCACTCGAAGTAGCAATAGGGGGCTACAGGACACAGGTGTCTACAACCAGAGGAAATGAAAAGTGGATCCAATACAACAACAACACAACATCTCGATATCATCTACCAACTTAATCCTACTTCGCACAGTTATATCTCAAATCTAACATAAATATGCAACAACAGAATATCAGAGGACAAAATAACACCACATTAATCACACAAACAACAAGATATACATGGTTCACCCTCTCCCTAGGGCTACGTCCATATAACTATGTTTCTTGATATTATATAAAACATATAGTTCTATCTATGCTCTTAGCTTGCAGATCTCTCTCTTCTTCTCTCGCCCTTCCTATGCACCCAGCTGTAGGGTTGATCTTCGCACCCAGATGAATATATTACAACACACAGTTCTCTCACAACATGATACATCTCTCTTTCAACAGTAACAACAACCATTCATCATAACATAATCAAACCCATCCCAGGTCCTCTTGACCTTTACCTTTATTTATACATTCATTGACTCTCGGACAACCTTAGGCCAAAACCTAGGTGTCAAAAACCCTAGATACCAAAACCCTAGGTGTATAAAACCCTAGGTCAACTTGATCCACATTTTCTGGGCTTTGCCAACCTATCTTTCCTTCCTTCTCGTGAAGTGCTCCAAAGAATCTACTAGTGGATTTTTCCTCTTGCTGAGTTGTCCATGATCCATCTTCCTTGTTGATATTTTCACCTTGATCCTCTCATCCAATGGCTCATTATCCCGTACCTCGCTCCTTCTTTTCTGCTTCTTTAGTCACTTACACCTGATCTCAGTCAATGTGTCTTCCATGCAGTTCACATTTCATCTTTTCTCTTCCTTTTTCCTCGCTCTTCCTCAATCCATACCCAGGGCCAACACATACTTGATAAAACAATGTCCCCATTTATGGCACTTTATGGATATCATCCTCCATACAACACATCAACCTTGAAAGGGAATACAAATGTTCAAGCAATGGAGGACTAAATAGGGAACCAACAAGAGGTTCTCAAACTATTGAAGAAAAACTTGGTTATGGCACAAGATAGGATGAAACAACAAGCATATCAACATCGCGGTGAAATGGAATTTGAAGTGGGGGATTGGGTATTTCTGACGATAAAACCATATAAACATATGTACCTCAAGAAAAAAAAGAAGGAAAATAAATTAAAACCCAAAAATTATGGCCCCTATAAGGTTTTGCAAAGGATTGGAAGTATGGCTTACAAATTGGAGTTTCCTCCATCTTCACGTGTACATCCAATCTTCGATGTTTAGTATTGATTAAAGAAGGTAATCGAATAAAAATACAAATACAAACTATTTTTGATCTGGATTTATGTAGGAACACAATGAAATACAAAAATACACATAAA
>SNQJ01S0013217.1:165671-189903 GCA_010110895.2 Picea sitchensis | reverse complement strand
TAGAGCAATGGCATATTCAACCTTTTGTAAGGGAAGGAGGTCTCACCTAAAGCACTGCCAAGAATTTTGTGAAATGGAGCGAGGTTGAATAGAATGCAGTGGTGGGAAGAATGCAACCCAGCTAATTGATTATGGGGTTGGGACGGTAAACATGGAAGATGTAATCTAAAAAGAGTTACACAGTACATACAATGATTCATACTTCATACATGAACATATCTACATAAATCTGAAGATATCAACAATTGCATGCATGTAGTGAAGAGATCCAAGATGCATAATAGAGACTTGCACAAAATAAGCATACACAAGTCATCAAGATACATACACCATTTATCAAAATTTTAGGGTTCCAATCATTTATTATATTAATATCATTTCATAACATCTAATACATAGTTTCGTTTCCATATTGTATAGAGAAGAGAATATCAACTATAAAATCAACACATGGTTATCACACATCTAGTATGATCACAACAAGTGTTTTTGGTATTCATAACTCTGAAATCAATACAACAGTCAAGATCTAGAAAGAACAAAAATTCCAAAAATGATAACAATTCATAGAAAAACCCATAATGACTCATCAACCAACTAATGCTCTACTAACTTAATCCCAACCCATTACATAACTCCTCGCTATTTCATTTTTCCACGGACTTCTTTCTTTCTTCATTCTAGTGTTGTGCTTTCTTGATTTTGCCTTCTTCTGGAATTCTCTCGAATGTTCTAGATTCTTCCACTATTTTTTCAAGTTGGCTCATGTCTGATTTTCATGCTAGAATTTAGACGCATCACCTTTTGTTTCCTTTCCACTACATTTCTCTATTTTTCGCTAGTCATATCCTTCCGCTATTTTTCTCTGCTTTTCCCACAATACTATGATATTTTTGCAAAATTGATTCTTCTCCAAAAACATAGGGTCCAACAGGCCTCGACCACAAACCTTGACTCGGCTGATTCAAGTCTTCATCTCTTCACTTTAACCTCCCTCAAACAAAGGGTCCAATTCAGGGACGATTTGGACTTCCTGCTTCCCTAAACTATCATACTCATTGACACGATATTTCCACTTCCACAGCAGGACCAATGCTCCAACAAGGAATTATTTTGTTTCATTGACATCTAGGACTAAGGGCTTCATGTCCATCATTTTTTTCTATTCAGATTATGCCAATGCATTAAGTTGTTGGATCTTGACATAGGAGTCTTGGACTACTGGATTGAACTCCTGGAGTTCCTTCTTGGCAGCCTGATTGGTGTCATACAAAGCATCCAAGAGTTCATCAAGCTATTGGATTTCAACAAATTTAGCACTCTTCTCAATGGGATTGGTGATTAAATTCACCTCTTGTTTCATCAGTTAGATTTGGGTTCAGAGATCCTCCATTGGCTTAGTGCAACACTCCAACAGACCAACCCAGTCATTGACTAGCTCGAAGAGGTGAATACACTCTGTAGCTCACCGATGTAAAGAAATGCACACAACATATCCCTCTACAACAACCTTGGATATTTTCCCCATCATCTCCTTAGGATTCTCTCATTCCTTTAGTCGGATAGCCTCCAGTTGTTGTTGTAGGTTCTGAGTATTATTTTCTACATGGGTCCATGCCTTAGTGACGAGCTCAACTCTGGATATTGGCGCAACTTGGTCGGGGTATTCTGGGATTTTGGGTGCCATCTTGCGAAAGGTAGGCCAAGTGTCATTGATCCTACTAGACACTACTTCAACGGTGGACTCAACAGTTTCCTGCATGCCTTATTCATAAGTTGTTTCTATGTTAGCTGAAGTAATTCTCTCTTTCAACTAGTTAGTATGTTGTACCAATTCTTCATTTTCCGGTGTTACATCAACAATTCTCCATTCTAGCTAATCTGTAGAAGTCCTCACAAGATAAAAACGTTAAGGTGTATTGCAAGCAGACAGATCACTACTCATAGTAGCTTGATCTAATGGGAGTTGTGTTGCAAGTGGTTGGCCACTTGAAATGAATTGTTTATAAAAAATGGGAGTACTTACACCTTCTGGGGAAGGATACTAAGATTTAAGGCTTCTCACAAGCCTAGAATGTACATCTGGTGGTAGTGTGGTGATAACCCCTTTTTTCTCTAGATAGAGCTTTAATAAAGCAAAACATTGTTGTAGGTTTTGCAAAAGTGGAGCAACTTGTTCCTTTAAGGAAGTCGTGCTTTGTGTGAAATGGGTGTCGTTGTGGCCATTGAGTGGATCATTGAAGGTGCCCACATCCATTTGGACTTGCATTTTTGGCTCTGCATTTGGTTTATGATTGGAGACAGTCTTTGGACCTTTATCCAAAGGACCTAGGTCTTGTGATACTTAGGTTACAGTAGTTATGAGCAGAGTAGTGGTAACGCTAGAGGGTATACTAAAAGGATCAACATGATCAATATTTGTCGCATATGTGTGGATTGGGGATGGTGGGTTAGAGGTGGAGTCATGAATGGTTCCGCCATTTTTCTGACTGAATACTTCCTCATCATCAGTAGTACATTGGACTTGCTCAGGTGGGTCATATAGAATGTGGATGATATGATGCATAGAGATAGTTGATGATACTAAAGGGTTCTTGGTGTGAAATTGAGTGGCGGTAGTGAATATCGATGGAAGTGGAATCGAAGGAGACATGGGTGGAAATGAAGAAATAGGGGTAGCCTCAGTAATAATTGGTTCACCTGTTAGTTTCATAAGAAAACTTGTTCTCGATTTCTTGAGAGGAAAATCATAAGCAAGCACTTCCTGAAACTACTTACCAGAGATTTGTGCATCATCTGGAATTGTTGACAATGGGATTGGTAGTGGTCCTTGTGGTAATGTTTCTTCATCAACCTCCTCACACTCCTCATATAAGATAGGAGGGGTTTTGTCCCTTTCTCCTACACTAGTGGCAATAGATGATATCTACGCAGGAGCGAATCATAATGCAATTGTCGGTATAGTGTATTTGGCCCCTTTTTTATTCTCTTCTCTTATGACCCCTGCCTAGAGTTTGACTTCCTTATCAAACATGGCATCATCCAGGTAGAAAGGAAGAGTAGTCATGTGGAATAGTGAAAGATCCACTCCCAATGGGTGGATGAAATTATGGTCCCGGTCCATCCCAAACCAAATGTGGTGTGTGTGGTTATTGAGGATTGATTGCAGAATCCTCAACTGTTGGGTAGCATTAACCATGTCTTCATGCCATTTTGTAAAAGTGGAATTTTGCGTGTTAGAATTAGCAATAAGTGACTTGGAATTCCAAGGATCAAACATATTGCCAATCCGGGTATCATTTGTGTGAGCAAGGTCCCTCCCCTGCAGCAGCTTCCATTTCCACATTGCAAATGCAACGATTAATTAGTGATAGATCAAATATCTCATGTGGTAGTGAACAACCACACAAGATTGAAACATGTTTTTCAACAAATACTGGCACCATTATTAAGGAATTTTTTTATTTCTATGGTGTCTAATGTGCATTCTCCCTTTATGTAATTACTCATCACATTTCATGTGATAATTTAGAAGGAACACTAGATCTTCTCATCATTGATGAGCTCAATGAGAGCACCTCGTCCTCCCCATTGAATGTGGTATTTTTCATATCGGTTTAAAGTACCTTTCTTTCGACCATGCTTTCCTGACCATTGAAACCCATCCGAAACATCTTGGTATTCCATGGATAACCCTATCAACTAATGGATAGGGTATCCCTTGTTGAGCCAAAATGTGTTAATGTGCACTTTGATGATCAAAAACTTAATGCACTTGGAAACCTTTCTAGTGGTGTTGAACACTAGTAGGTCACTCAAACTAATTAAGGTAGTTTCTTGTAGAGGTAGGAAGTCTAGCTTCCATTATATAAAATAACAAAATCCATAAAGGCATGGATGGCCATTAGTGGGAATTGGACGGGATCTGTGAAGTCTACATCCATTATACAAGTGTTCTCCACCTTCCCATGGAGAGAATTGATGACTTGGACACGCAGATAAATGAATTCCTTAGGAACAACAGTTCTAGCTGGTGTGGTGGCCTAGGTATCATCTTTGGGGACCAACCCCTTACCGGAAGTGCGACCATCCTAGCATGGCCTCGAAGATAAACAAAACAGATAGGGGGGTGGGGTACTGGGAACGAGTTCACAGGTTGCACAGGGGGCTCCAGGACTGAGTATGAAATTTGCGCAAAGAAAAAATAATAACCTTACTCGGTTAGCGAACATAATGTTTATAGACTCTAAGCAAAAGGTGACGCGACAACATGCATTGAATTTCATAGGTTGACAAGAAATAGAATTAACGTTGGTAAGATGTGTTATTGTAGCGAAATATGCGACAGGGTTTGTGCAATTAAACACATTGGTGCAAAGTGGATGACAAGACATTAGGAAAAGCCAAGAGTATAATTACTTGACCAGTAATGAATCAGAAAAGGGTGGACAAATGCTAACATTAAACTCGACCGTGATCGATAGCACTGAACAAGTCAATAATAGCACTGACGACTTTTAACGAATCATGTGATAGTGTGTGGGAACGAAATTTGAGCTTCAACCGATGATAATGACGAGTAGACGTGAATGAGACCTCTCCGATCACAAAGGTGTTATCTAGGTGGGATAATTTGAAAATGAATCATAGACTCTAAAAATGACTAACAACCGGACACATGAGTGTGTGACCAAAAACAAAAGAAAACAACAAGGTAATCTAAAATTCTACTTATTGTTGCCACTCTCGACAGAGGCGGGTTGCGCAACAATGCTTATTGAGAGAATATCTATGGTTTCAGGTGTGCACCATTCACCCAATAAGGATAAAGGATACCATTGATTTTCACAAGTCTGATTGCTCCATATTCGCATACCTCCACAATAGTAAATGGTCCAAGCCAATGCATTTGTAATTTACCAAGATGATTTTGGTATTTACTATCATATAGGATAATATTATCTCCTTGTGTAAACAATTTGTGTTTAATGTGTTGATCATGCCAAGCATTCTAGAGATATTTTTCAACAATCTTACGAAAATCTGCGAAGAATTGTGCTTCATCCAACTCGAATAACCTTGCAACCCTTTTTGGAACTGATTCTTCGTTTGCCATATGAGTGACTTATGTAATGTATAAGTTGGGTGTGATAAAATCAATAGGAACAACAACTTCTCTAACATAAACCAGTTGAAATGAGCTCCCTGGTCATTGGTAAGACTCCGAAGGAACCCGAATCAAGCTATGATATGTTCAAATATAAACTTGGACATTGTATCCATAGAGAAATATCAAAATGGTTGTTCTTCAACCTACCGTTTAAGGTATTCGATTGCATTGATTATATACCTTTCCTTGGAATGTCGAGCATGTGGGTTTATGGGCCCAATGAAATAAACAACCCACTTTTCGAAAGATTGCAAATCTATGACAGGGTGTAAAGGTAGTTCATCTCTACATGAGGACTTCCCCACTCACTGGTAAACATCACAGGCCTAGGAAAATTCTATGGCATCTTTGAACATTGTAGGCCACCATACGCCAGCCTGTAATATATTCTATGTAGTGGCCTTACCACCAACATGTCCACCCGCAAATACACTGTGGAACTCCCATAAGATATCTAGTCACTCGTGATCGAGTACACACCGTTTGAGAATGATATATAAGCCCAACTTGTACAATTTCCCAAAAATCAGTTTATAATCCACCGCCATGATGACTAAGTGTATTTTCTGAGTTGCATAATATCCATCAGGTGTTGTATCAGTCATGAGGAATACCACAATTTCTAACAAATAGTCTGGAATAGCCTCAATGCAAAATAGATGTGCATTAGAAATTTGATCATCCAAGTCTCTTCCACTCTCACCAGAATCTAACCGAGAGAGGTGATCGGACCCAACATTCAACTTTCCAGGATTGACGATAACTTCAAACGAAAATTCCTGAAAAAGAAGCAACCATCGATAGATTATTCCCTCTGGGAAAATTTTGTTAACTAAATAATTTAATATAGAATGATCAGTAAAAAACTTGAAATGACCACCTAACAAATAATGTCTAAATTTTTGTAAAGAATATATTGTTGAAATTACTAAGACAACTGAGAGGGGGGGGGTGAATTAGTTGTTATTGTGCTTAAACAATTTTAAGTCCATTAAAATATTTTTCATCTTTCATCAAGTGACCATCAATATTATACATCATATGAACAACATAAATAATGAGCATCAAACACACATAAGATATACACAGAGACAGATTTTCACGAGGAAACCCATAAAGGGAGAAAACCTCTTCTTCTTCGAAATGATAGGCAGTCTTTTAAGTTATGTACATCACCTATGTTTGAGCACCAACTCAATATGAGGCTACTACCTCTATTTTACAAGCTCCAACTTGTTTGAGAGCACCAACTCTATGGTTTCTCTAGCACCCACTAGAAGGAAGCACCAACTCTCTGAGTGTTCCAGCACCGACTGGATGGAAGCACCTACTTCCACTTATACAAGCACCAACTGCATATAGAAAACTCTGTGTTTTCCCAAGCACCACCTTGCCACCCTATTTTCTAGCCACAACTAGATGGAAGCTACAACTCCCAATATTCAAGCACCAAATCGAATATCAGAGGACCGCAGTCCTCCCCAACACCACCCTTCCTCCCTGATTATAAATAAATGATTGAGTAACCAACAAAATAGATAAATCGATTCTTACCACTTCTTCTTTGTTCTGTAAATCTGGTATACTTCTAACTGTTCTGCAATTCTTCTCTTCCTCTGTCTGTTCTGCAATTTTTCTCTGCTTCAAGTTGTTCTTCAATTCTGTTCTTGCTTTTGTCTATTCCTCATTTGTTACTCATCTCTGAGTTTTATCTCACACTGCGCATACTGTAATTTTCCCTTTCTTACAGTTCAACTCATTTTTCATTCAGAACGACCAACCCTCCACAGTGATTGCATATCCATTTTATCCTATACCACATATTCAGTTACACCTTGAATATCCAAGAAAGTGCATCAGCAACTGAATCGCCAACCATCCAAGAATCATAATTTAGTTATGCTAAATAAATCGTAACTAATCGATTACCTGTGAGGTGAAACAATAACCCTTCGATCAAGTTTCCAGTTAACCAGTATCGTTGGATTAAATCCGCAGGATTTCGCGTTTATCTCATATGCCCACTAGCTGTGACCGAGCGCTAAACAGAGTTTGAATTTCATGATTTCACATCTCGACATTCCTGTGATGAAGGGTCTCGACACTCCAAGTCGCGATCGCTGAAACTCCAAGATGGATCTTAGCACCGCTAGCTTCTTCCCCTCACGTGACCACCAATGGTGATCACAGGCTATGCCAAAAGGTGCTTCGTATTTCACAAACTTATGAACTTTATCAAGCCTGATCAACGGTCAAGATCTCCAATGATCCAATGGTCCAGATCTCATCTCAATCTCTCATATCGTGATTCCTGTGATGAAGGATCTCAATACTCCGAGACTCCGAGATGGAGCTTAACGCCGCTAGCTTCTTCCTCCATCTTCTGCAGATGTAACCACTGGCTGTGACCATACCCTTATTCGAAAGCACATTTCTCACTTTCATGTCTCGGGTATTCTGTGATGAGTCCTCTCGACTCTCCATGTCACGAACTCTGAAATAGAGCTTGGCTTCTCTAGCTCTGCTCTCTAGCTCTCGACAATGTGACCACGATATATGACCACTCGACAATCAAACGAGCACTTCGCTCCTTTGACTTTCCAGTCAGCAAAACGTTAATCCCTCGCCACATGTCCCTCTTGGATCAACGGTCAAGATCTTATCACAATTTCACAACTTCACGGGCCTTCGTCATGCCTGATCAACGGTCCACGATCTCGATGATTCGACGGTCCAGATCTTTTCATGATCTCGCATATCATGAGTTCCCACACCATGCTCCATTAACTCCTCCAATGTGCAATTTAGCTAAATTCCAATCGCTTGCCACATGTCCTATGACTCTAACGGTCAGGATTGTTATCGCGATTTTTCATATTGCGAGTTCGAACCTCTTTCCTTTGGATTTCCCTATCTACGAAACTCTAAAACGAAACCTTTGTCGTGCTTTGACTATTTTCCTCCTTCTGAGCTTATACTGTTGATCTTTCCATTATCGCTACGTTATTGATCCTGCTGATCTTTGCCATCTGATCGTGTTGATCTTCGCCATCAATGACAAATAAGCATACTCTACCTCTGTCTAAAAACAAGCCAACATATACCATATCCAAACCTTGTCGTTCGATGGTAGTATAGTTGTGTTCTTCTTGGGAGAGATTTCGATTGGAAAAGTAGATAGGATGATCTATATTTCCTTCTCTAGGTTGCGTAAGGATAACCCCTAACGCAATGATGGAGGCATTGATATGCACATGGAAATCCATGCCCCAATTAGGTAAATTAATAATTAGGGGTTTTACTCAACTGTTCCTTCAATGTGTCAAATGCTTTATCGCAAACTGAATTCGAATGAAATCCTTTGAATTTCTTAAGTAATTGTTCCAATGATGTTGTGATACTCGTGTAGCCCCTGATAGATCGACAATAATATCTAGTATGTCCCAGTGTAGTTTGAAACTACTTGATATAGGTAGGAGGAGGCATATTGAGGATGACTGCAACTTTTGCAGGATTGACGAGTACCCCTTCTCTTCACATGATATGTCCAAGTAGATTCCTGAAGGGTACATAGTTAATATACAAATTTTCAAGTTCAGGTAAATATGTAATTGCCTATAATGATCAAACATTAGCCGGAGCATAGAAATGTCTTCTTTCAATAGGCTATAAATTTTCCAGTCATCCATGTAGACTTCCAAAAACTTATGTATGAAGTCACAGAATGTCGCAGTGACTATTCAGGAAAATATTGTTGGGGTGTTGTTTAGCCCAAAAGGCATGACATTGTAAGAAAATGACCCCCACTTAGTAGTGAAGGTGGTATTTATCTTGTCTTCCTCTGCAATATGGACTTGATGATAGCCATAAAATCCATCCGTAAAGGAGTAGGCTTCCTTACCTGCCACTTGGTTTAAAACTTAATCATTGAACGAAGTTTGGAATGGATCATGGATGCAGGCAAAGTTCATGTTCCTGCAATCAACACAAATGCGGATATCCTCTGTGCCCTTCTTACTCTAAATTATGATGGGACTGATCCATTATGCCTCGTCAATAGGGAAGATTAACCATGTTGTGAGCATGTGATCAATATCATTTTTCAATTTCTCCTTAACTAGAATATTCAACCAATATGGTATGTGCTTCATAGGTTTTGCGCCAGGTTTTATCTCTATATTCATCGCTCCTATGTTTCCCTTAATTCCTTTAAGATCAGAGAAATGTTTTGGAAACAGGTCCTCATACTCACATGATAAATCTTGGATTTCAGTCATGGTCTTCTCATCCTAGTATTCACCTACAAAAGTTATCTTGGGATGGACTTCACTACCTATGTTTACCTTGTGCAACTTCAAGGGTTCAGTGTAAGAGCTACTAGCTTCAGTTGTGCAAGTGTTTTTGATAGCTCTACTTTCTTCAAACTCCTTAAATGACAAATTCCTAAGGTGTTCTAGGTCATCTGGGTCATTAGGGTCTGTATCAATTTTACTACAACACATATGTAGATAGGTAGAAAGAGGTGTAGGGATAGACCAAAGAAAATTTTATTTTGCAGGATAGACTGTGGGTGGACTAGTATCCTTGAGTTCATTAGTAAACAAAAACTTTTTAATATGATGCAATACTAAAGTGATTTTGGGAGACTTACTTGAAAATAAGAAATCCTGGAAAAATTGTTTCTGAAGTACTTCCCAACAAGTGGTTTGACATCTGATATCTTCGTGTACATACCAGGTAGTTGGAATTTGTCCTAGTTAATGAATAAATTGGTGCACCCAAAACTGAAGAGGTAGTTGTGTTGTTGTCCATACTTTGGTACATTGTGCAACATGCTCTCTTGGATCAGTTGTCCCCTCATGCAGTTTGATCAGTAGCGTGTGATGTTGAAAATTCTATTATGAACCTCTGGGTGGCCCCGATGTGAAGGACTAAAATGATAATGCATAATGTGTTTGGTCTGGTTCCATGAAGGAAAAGTGATTTTATGTGTCTCCCACCAATTAGTTGGTTTTGTGCGCAGGGATACATATAAATTCAATATTCTATGATCTATCCCAACCTTTTTCAACATTTCAACCAAAAATTTGTGTAACTTAGAGAAATCAACATATACTGGATGCGCATAGATTTCAGTTCCAATCCACCTAGCTTCTCTAATAGTGGTGCATCATCTTGATGAATGTTGATATCCTCCCTACTGCCAATTTTCGAAAGCGGCCTCTGAATCTTCCCCGATAGACTAAATACTTTGCTAATTGATTGAACAATCTGTGGTAGGATTAATGTAGTCTTCTCCATTGTCTTTAGTCACAATATAAAGATGATCCGAGAAATCAGGTTCCATGTTTTCTTCTGAGGGTTCAGTGTATCGTGGTCCTAGGTATGGATATAAAGGTTGAATCATTTTCATACCATCCACTTTGAAGGTCATGGATTCCTTCTTCAGATCAATCAAAACATATTTTTTGTATGCCCAGTCAATTCCAAGCAAGGCTGGATATGGTTCCTTCTCCCCCATGATCTCAATGTCCTCGAATACAGTAATAGTCTTGACTTTAGCTACATATACTTCCACATTTTCCATCCTCCCTACTAGTTAAATACAATATTGGTTCGCCATGCGTAATTGAATTGGGGAATAAACCAACATGCGTTTTCCCATAGCTTCCTACATTTTCTTTGGTAGGATATTAACATTTGATCCCAAATTCAATATGGCATCGTTAATTTCATAACCATAAATATGGGCATTTAGTATGAACTCATGTCTGAACCTCTTCTTTTTTCTCTGTATTCGACCTACATTTCTCTCAGGTAGATTAACAACTATAGATCCCTCTACATTTCCCTCAACTCCCAAAGCTATGCTAATGGTGTTCCAAAAATTCTGGGTAAGGTTTTGATCATTGAGGATATCATAAAAGAGTTGCAACCATAAGGCAGTAGTGTTGTTTAACTCATACGATCAACCCTTGGATGTGACTGAATTTTCTATAGCTTGATAGAGAGGGGTATAGCTTGGATTCACAACTTTTAGTATTGCGTAGTTAGACATCTGGTAGAACAATTCTACTGCATTCTTAAAAAAATCCTTTTATTGTACAGGATCATATGGGGGTTTAGGCTCTACCTTTTGAATTTGAACTCAATTAATATGTTCAACATCAACACCGGTCTTTGCACCTCCCCTTGTTATAACATGAATGTTGGACTACCTCTCTTCTACAATTGTCCTAGGTTTTGAGTTTATCAAATTGGCTCCCCTTTGTCTTGTGCAATCTTCCCATTGTTTGATCAGGTTAGGACAATCATTAGTAGCATGGGTACTATTTCTAAAGTGTGTGCACCATGGTCTCCTCGGATGTGGTTAGTCCCTTGCAAGGTGGTCGTTCATCACATTTGTAGGAGCAAGTGGGTCCTATGCTGCTAACACAACCTCCTATGAAAGATCCTCCGCCTCTGCGACCTCCGCCAAACCCTTGAGGGGCTTCGTCAATCCTAAAGGTAGAGCAGTCTAGTCTATCTCCAAGAGCATATAAAACATGACATTTCTTGGAAGTATGGGTAGTTGAACTGTAGAATTCATAGTACACTATATTTGGAACAAATGTATATTTTTGTAAAATGGGGTAGTGTCTTAGAGAATTCCCATGGTGTCTGCAAATCTCACAATACTCATTGGGTTGACCCCCTTGTTGAGTCAAGAAGGCCTAGAATTGCACAAGTGCATGGAATGGCACCACAATCAGAACTTGCATAATACCGCCCGACGGTATGACTAGTGGTGGAGGAATAGAGTGGCTCACAACTCCTCCACCCCGTGATCTTGGACACTCTATCATCGTATGACCTTCGATGTAGCAACTAATGCACCAGGCCTATGATCGACCTCCTCTAGGCAGGGTCGACTCCTAAATTTTCTCAATTAACATGGAAATATGGCCCTGGAGTTGTGCAATATTATTATCTTTTGGGGATCTCTTCATGCACAAATTCCCAGGGTATTCGGCCATTGCTTAAATTTTCATTGCATGTTCTAATGCTTCTCCCAAAGTGGATAGTATTTTTTGAGTTAATGGAATTTGAGTCAAAGGAAATATCCCATGAATGAACCATTCATGCTAATGATTCTCATGAATAGGGTTTGTTATTTTCCTGATTGCATCTTTGAATCATTGGTTGTACTCCCACACAGACTCCTCATCTCTCTGCTTGATCTCCCGCAACTCAAAGAGGGCCTAATGTTTTTTTTGACCTCAACAAGATTAAAGGGATGTATCANTAGGGTTTGTTATTTTCCTGATTGCATCTTTGAATCATTGGTTGTACTCCCACACAGACTCCTCATCTCTCTGCTTGATCTCCCGCAACTCAAAGAGGGCCTAATGTTTTTTTTGACCTCAACAAGATTAAAGGGATGTATCAGGGGAGTCCCTTAGGGATTCACGGGCTCAATGGACTTCATGTACCATTTTAATGCTCTACCTCTCAATGTGGTATGGAATTCGACTAGTTTATTGGCATCTAGAGTTTTGGGGGACCTTTAGATAGCCTCACATAAGAGCCAAGTTTGCTCAACCTCCACATCCCCTTTACCCAAAAAAATTTGGTATCGAGTGAGTGATCCTGCGTTTTGAGTTCCCATCGGAGAATTGGGGGATCCTATCAATATAAATCCTCATGGTCCTTGTTGTACTAGAGATGAAGAACTTTCTCCACTTCTGCTACTACTATAATTCAAACCCATTATATTATAACTGTGAGAAATAATAGACATTATTGTAGGATTCAGTGTATAATTTACCATATTTGTAGAAGGCATTGAGGGTGGGTTTGATCCAAGGTTAGTTCCTTTGATTTTGGAATGGAATTTTATTTTTAATTTTTTTTTGGGGGGGGGTCGCGTAGTTGTGCAACACTGTACCATTTCCTTTACAAGAATCAACATCTTCCGATGTACTAAGACCTGAGTCTCCTGTAGATCCTTCAAGGATTATGACTGAGTCTTGTTCTCCTAAAATGGCGTCAATCCTAAATACCTCATCTATCCTAAATCCTTCTCGTCTACTTCCTTCAAAACTTTCTTCTTTCTTCCCAAATATTTCCTTCAACCAACAACTGGATAGTCTTCCGCGAATATGAAAATTCTCTAGTTCTTTCCTATGGATGATCTCGAGTTCAATCATCTTTTGCAACTSATCTGACCTCTTCATAAACTTTATCATCTGCTCTCACCAATTATTTTCAATCATAACATCCCTTCTTAGAGTGTGTTCATCTCTAGCACTTTTCTCACAACGACGACGACCCCCCATTTTTCAATAAATTTTGTAACCTAATTCATAAACCCTTTTCCTAAAKCACCTTCCCCTCATGTGCATGGTTTTACGTTTCCATCTCCCCTGATGGAACAAGAAACATTCCTTCTTCCACCAACAAAATCGTCATCCACAAAGGAATTTCCCGCAATAGTCTTCCTCGAGGGCCTTCATAAAACACCACTTCTTCTTTTGAAAAAGACAAGTGGTTCTCCACAGAAAATTCGATGATGTATCTGTYTAGTGTAATATTGATGAAAAAATCTACCGCACGACAAATCGGGTGATCCAATCAATGGAGGGAATCTATTTATGCAGAGTTTCAATGGAGCCTTCTCTTTACTCRATCTATAAACTCAGGTGCTTCTTGTAATCAATCGAGCCACTAAAATACTTCCTCTAGAAACCAATAGAGCCACTGAAAGAMTTCCTCTAGAAACCAGATCTAGAAGATTTCATATTGATCATTGGTTGGCTCAGAATAATAGACTGCATCCTTCACAACCCTCAAACTTTTCTGTCATAACTTAATTTCTTGAAATACGAACTTGTCACACCTTTTTTCCCACCACCTATCAATGTCCGACTTGAAAATATGATGTTGCATCCTCTGAAATCTCGCTCAGAAATCAGGTCTCGGCAATGAAACCATTTGTTGGCGCATGATTGGAGACTAGGGTTCTCAGAGTTTTCCAATAAAGGTATCATCGTAGTCTAGAGCATTGTCATATTCAACCTTGTGCAAGGGAAGGATGTATTTTCTTAAGCGCTACTGAGGCTTATGTGAAATGGAGCGAGGTTGAAGAGAATACAGTGGTGGGAAGAACATAACCTAGATAATCAATCATAGGGTTGGGACGGTAAATAGGGTAGATGCAATCTAAATGGAGTTACAAAACACATACAATGATTCCTACTTCATACATGAACATATCTATGAAAAACCATATAGATCAACAATGGCATGTACGCAGTGAAGAGATCCAAGATGCATAATAGAGACTTGCACAAAAGAAGCATACACATTTCATCAAGATACATACACCATTTATCAAAATTTTAGGGGTCCAATAATCTCTTATATTAATATCATTTCATAAAATATGATATAGAGTTTTGTTTCCATCTTGTACAGAGAAGAGAATATCAACTATAAACTCAGTACATGGTTTTCCCGTGGTTGGTGTAACATCTCGCTCTTTCCAGCACATTTTATCGACTTATTCTTTGAGGACACTTGTGTGCAAGTGATTCGGTTATAGTACATGGTTATTGTTTCGCTTATGGATTTTTATGATGATGTTGATGGTTGCGGTTTAATGTTATTTGATATATATGTATTGGCATATGCTATTGATGAGTTTTCCCTGAGTGTGCAGGACACTTGACAGATTGTGGGTGTCAATGGCATCAATGGACCTCCTTGGAATCTGGATTAAGTCAGGGAGTGGATTGTATTGTTTTAAGTATTTCATTTATGCATATGTCACATATGATTGATTATAGTATAATTTTGTATATGGATCATTGATAGTGTTTCGTTGATGGATACAGGATGACGAATGCTTGCTAATATGACTCACATAAGTAGTAAAAGGGCCATGCACAGAAACCAGATATTGAGGGAGAGGTGTGGCAGCGACCCTGTCATAGCCTACTAACACTCTCGATGTGGCTCTAATTGTAGGTTAACTATTACCTAGCTCGAGAGGTCCACGATGTCATGAGGGAAAACTTAGACAATCTCTCATGAAGATTATAAGGGGTGCACAATAAGGAGGGGTCCTTATTCCTTAAAAGTCCTTAGTCTCTCACAAGTTCTCCCGAATGGAGTGCTGACTCCAAGGGTCGGACAACTACCAAAACCAGTCAAAGATGAGTGGCACCCTTAGAGCACGGAGTGCGTCTTGAAGGGCACGTCACATAAATAAAGCTTGAGTCAATGAATCTAGGTGGCCTAGAAAACCTTGAGAGAATAATTAAACCTTGAAAAAATCTTCAGCCCTTGTCGGATTTAATTAATTAATTAAAGATTGAATTTATTAATTAAAAATCCCAATAAGAGTCTAAGCCTATTCAAAAAAAGAGGGGGGAAGAAATTAAGCCTAAGTCTAAGTTTTGTAAGAAGACTAAAACTAAATTATAAATTAAATTTAAAAGGAATGAAGAAAATCAAGTTAAGAATTAAGAAAATGTGAAATAAATCTAAAGATTTGATATAAGGCACATATGTGCAAGAACATATTAAAAGGGATTTTTAAAATAAGAAATAAATAAGGATGAGAGAATAGGGTACGCATAGAAATGAATATAGAGTCTAGCTACCACTAGTTTAACTAGGAGAAGACTCATTTTGTAACTCAACTCAGAGTTAGTAATGTGTCGGTCATTAAATGGGAATATGGGGAATAAAGAAACAACTAGGAGTGATTTAAGGAGCGCATTTGGGGAATGTGTGGGAAATTGACTTTTAATTAAAATAAATTAGGAAAATTCTTGTGCAACTTGGGGGAGAGGGTGATAAGTGTGAGGAGGAATAATTCTAAATTAATTAATTAAAAAACAAATTATTTGTGCAAGTGGGGATGTGTCAGTGAGAAACTTCCTATAAAGAAAATGGTCAAGAAGGGAAAGGGGTCACAGAGGTTATTGGTAAAGTTATGCTGCTGAATTATTTTTGACTGGTTTTACTTGTGAGAGTTTGGATACCCAGTTTGAGAGAGAGAGTGATGACTCTACATTGCGAGGCAAGATTGGAGCTAGATTGATGTGTGGGAAATTGAACTTTAATTAAAATAAATTAGGAAATTTCTTGTGCAACTTGGGGGAGAGGGTGACAAGCGCGAGGAGGAATAATTCTAAATTAATTAATTAAAAAGAAAATTATTTGTGCAAGTGAGGTTGTGTCAGTGAGAAAATTCCTATAAAGCAAATGGTCAAGAAGGGAAAAGGATCATAAAGTTTATTGGTAAAGTTATGCTGTTGAATTATTTTTTATTTGTTTTACTTGTGAGAGTTTGGATACCCAGCTTGAGAGAGAGTGGTGGTTTTACCTTGCGAGGCAAGCTTGGAGCTAGAGTGTTCTGGTTTTTGTGTACGTGGCCCCTTTGTGGTTCTGAGAGCTAAGGGGGAAGAAGAGTACTCCTAACATTGGTTGGGAGATACTGGTGAAGCCTCAACAATTAGCGAGCAAAAAAAGGAAGGAGCGCCATTTTCTGAAGATCATATTTGGCTTCGTCACCTTCGGTTATGCTATTTTATTTAAAATTGTAATTGCATTGGGATTTTAAATTATATAATCGATTTTTTTTTTTATTTGCGTAACTATGTTGAAAATTTAAGATTGAATAGACAAGTTCCTTGATGATTTTTTTTAAATCCTAGAAGTGGATTCCCAATAATTTCACTGTCATTGTTTTTCTCAACTAAATAAATAGAATTTTGTGTTAAGTTGTGTTCCCTCTCCAAATTCGTAATCGATTCCTACATGCTCGTGTTTACGTATAGACTGCACACATATAAAGTGATCACTGTCTTTTTAAATCTGAATTGAACGTTGATCATTGCTTTTTAAATTCAATTTTGAACTTGAATGTATCTCCAGGAAACGTTTGATCATTGACTTTTTAATTTCGAATTGATCTTGAATGGATCTCTAGGAAACATTTGATCACTGCTTCTTTTTAAATTCGAATTTAAAGGGCCTTATGATACATTGATTTATTAATCACTTGAGTAATAAAGTTAAATTATATGATGGTATAATAGTTGGTGTTAAGGTTTTTATATAATGGTATTAAAGTTGGATAAATGGATGAAAGTGGATATAGTTGTTTTCTCTTTAAATAATAAATAGTATTATTATTATGTATTAATGATATAAATTTATTTATATAAATACTTACTTAAGTATTTGTTACTAGTCATTGTCATTGAATTTTAATGTACAAATGAGTGAATGTGAAATGTACAATAAATAATATAAATTGTATCATAATCATCATTCGGATTACTATGTGACTTTTCAAGGTTGGTGAGGTTAATTGAATTAATTGAGATGTTATCACTATGTGATTTTTCAAAGTTGGTGAGGTTGATTGAATTAATTGAGATGTTTATTGATTTAATAAATCAGAAAAAAAAGGATAATGTGTTAACACAATTGTGTAACTTGCACAACATGCATAAATTGGACCCAATTTATTGAACAATTTTGCATAAACTAACGAATTTAGGCAATGGGTATATATTTTCATATTGCCTACTAAATAGTTGATATCATGATATTATTCATTTTAATGTTATTGCGAAATTTGTAATTAAGACCATTTATGTTAGTATTCTATCGATTGAATTTCATTTATTTATGTGGTTAAGTGATACAATTATATCGGAATTGAAACAAGGTTAATATTATATGGAGATTGTGAATATTTGGTTGTTGGTAAATCTAGTTGAATTGAGGTTCATGATTGGATTAGTGGGATATAGATACCTCCTTGTTTCTCATAACAGCCACCAGTCCTGAGACCTTAAATGGTCAAAATCAATCAGACAAATCCTAGACTTGAGTGTTGCTTATGTGTCTTGGAGGTCCTAACCATGCAGGATAGGTTGGGAGGGTAGTTTCCTTATGATATATGTTGAATGATTGATAATGATGTTTCTTTCAAATGAACCTAGTGAATTGGATTATGCAGTGATTAATATATGATGTGTTACTATTAATTATGTTAATGCATTGATTATGTGTCGTTATTAATTTGGATGTTGTGTCAATGGTGTTATTGTTCATTATGTGGTGACGGTTTAATTTCCTATTGTTAAAAATGTATATTTTCCTATTGTACATCACTAAATGTAGATGTAGCAAAGGGGATGTTACATATGGTATCAGAGCGGGTTCAACCCTGCGACTGTGGATCGTCACGCCTTCCACTGTATTAAACATTTGATTAATAACTTATCTCTAATTAAAATTGAAATTATCCATGCAGGTAATCATGGTTAGAGGACGTCGTGGAGGTAGACGACGTGGTGCTAGGGGAAGAGGTGCAACGCCTCTAGTAGCATTCACGCCAGAGGGGTCTAACCCCCAAGGATAAGAACAAGTCATTAGGAAGGAGCAGGTTGTTGTGGGGGATGTGGTTGGTTTGATGAGGTCCTTTCAGAGGATGTTAGAGGCCTTGATTAACCGACTAGATAGAGATGAGACCAAGGCTCCTGTACCCAATGAGAGTTCACAGAGCGCTCCAGCTAGCAGTGGTAACATTCACAGAGAACTTGAGAAGGTGAAATTTATCGAGTTCATGGGAGCCATGGACATCTTAACCACCGAAGCATGCTTGGAGAACTTGGTGATGTGCTTCGCACTTCGTGAGTACACCTCCAATATGAAAGTTTGCATGGTAGTATTTCAACTGAAGGGGAGTGATCTTCTATGGTGGAAGACGCTCCTACCTCAACTAAACATGGTTGTCGAAGACGTGTCATGGGAATTGTTCGAGGAACGGTTCCGAGAGAGGTATTTTTCATAAGAATTTATTGAGGGCCAACTTAATGAGTTCAAAGCCTTATGACAAGGTGGTTGTATGGTGTCGGAGTATGAGGCCGGGTTTATGGAGCTACTTCGGTATGCCCCACATCTAAACAAGGAGAAGTTGAAGGTCAACTAATTTTTGTTTGGCCTTAACTTCAACATTCGTGCGAAGGTGAGGATCCTAATGCCTTAGACATTGCACGATGTAGTCCAGAAGGCCCTCATAGATGAGGAAGAGATGACCAACAGAGGTCGGGGCAAGACTCCTACAATATCGAGTGGATAGACAACCTCATGAGCGTAACAACATCATACACTAGCTAGAAAGACATCAGGGTATCGAGATACGTCAAGAGGACCCATGTTCACGACACCTTGAAGAATGACTCCTCAGCAGAGGAATCCCTACAGAGGACCACCACATCATCATCAACGTCGCCCACATCAACCGTTGTTTAGGCCTGTTCAGCAGGATAGACCAGGATCCCAGGCTAGTAGGCCATCAACTTCTACTTTGGGGACCATGAGTATTGGATCGAAGAACAGATGTTGGACATGTGGAGAGCCACATTACTAGAGAGATTGTCCTATTAAGAAGGCCAGAATGATCAGATCAGTAGTACCCACTATATTGGGAGATTTGGGAAAGGCCCATAGGATTCATGCAGCAGTGAATAAGTTGCAAGCCGAGAACTAGTCCACTGTGCTCGAGACGCCAGGTACAATCGTTGACCAAAATTTTAGTATTTTGATAGATACAGGTGCTACAAAGAGATTTATTTCTAGTGCAACGCTAAAGAGAATTAAGGTAAATTCAATCGAGGAGGATGAGTTTATATGTAGAGAAATGGCATCGGGTGCCAAACAGAAGGTTGGAGGAAGGGTCACAGACTGTAGCATTGACTTGGGATATTTTGTAATGAAGTCCAACCTATATGTCATGATCTTAGGATCGTATGACATAGTTATGGGTATGGACTGGTTGGAATCGCACGATGCGATACTCAACTGTAAGATGAAACAGTTAAGCTTGATAGATGATGTGGGACAGAGAAGAGTGATTGTAGGAAGAAACCATGGAGTGTCCTTGAGGTTCATTTCTTCCTTACAACTATAGAAGAGAATGCACAAAGGATGTAAGTTATATGCAATATTAGCGCTAAACGAAAGGGGTGAGGCGGAAGGATTAGAAAACCTTTCGGTAGTAAAAGAGTTTCTTGATGTGTTTTCAAAAGAGTTACCAGGTTTTCCGCTCGAAAGAGAGTTGGAGTTTACAATTGACTTGAAACCAGGAATGGAACCGGTAGCAAGAATGCCTTATCGAATGTCAATGCCTAAGTTGTAGGAGTTGAAAATGCAATTGAAGGAATTGTTGGACTTGGGAATTATACGTCCAAGTGTGTCACCTTGGGGTGCGCCTGTTATTTTCATAAGAAAGAAGGATGGATCATGGAGACTTTGTATTGACTACAATCAATTGAACAAAGAGATGATCAAGAACCAGTGTCTGTTGCCAAGAATAGAAGATTTGTTTGATCAAATGAAAGGAGCAACAATGTTTTCAAATATTGACTTGAGATCGGGATATCACCAGTTACGAATTAAAGAGGAAGATATTCCTAAAACCACATTTAAGATGAGATTCAGACACTATGAGTTTACGGTTTTACCATTTGTACTGACAAACTCCCCGAGGGTATTCGTGAGTTTGATGAATGGGGTGTTTCGTGAATACTTGGACAAGTTTGTTCAAGTATTCATTAATGACATACTGATATATTCTCAAAAGACAGAAGAACATGATGAACATTTAATCTTAGTACTACAGTGTTTACGAGAAAACAAATTGTAGAGGAAATTGTTGAAATGTTCTTTTTACCAAACAAAGATTCATTACTTGGGGCACGTTATATCGGGTGAAGGTATAGTTGTGGATCCAACGAAGGTAGAGGCTATGATGGAATTTCCTGCACTAACAAACGTACAATAAGTAAGCAACTTTATGGGTTTAGCAGGATATTACCGAAGGTTCATTGAAGGTTTTTCGAAGATACCAAATTCGATGATGGAACTGTAGAAGAAAAGAAAGAAGTTCGTATGGACTGAGAAATGCATGGAATCATTTAAAAGGATCAAGGGGTTATTGACGATAGCATCGATATTGAAAGTCCCCAACATGGACAAGAAATCTTTGGTATGCACAGATGCATCCAAGGAAGGATTAGGCAGATTTTTGATGCAAGACGGTCGAGTGATTTCTTACATTTCAAGGAAATTGAGAAAGCATGAGGAGAACTATGCAACGCATGACTTGGATTTATTGGCAATTGTATATGCCTTGAGAGTTTGGAGGCACTATTTGATTGGACGAAAATTCGAACTAAAGACAGATCATTGTAGGTTACAACACATATTTACGTAGAGTGACTTAAACGCACGACAAAGGAGTTGGTAAGAATTACTTAGCGAATACAATTTTGAGATTACGTACATCAAAGGAACGATGAATAGAGTGGCAGATGTGTCGAGTCGAAGACCATGCATATTCTCAGTAATACCTCTTCAAACGAATCTTTGAGAAAATATTCTAGCTATACAGATCGAAGGTGACTGGTACAAACAGGTTAAGGAAAATACTGGACAAGATACCATGGTGGTACCAAAATTTAAAGGCTACTCCTTAGACAATGATAGGTTGTTGCGATTTAACAGAAGGATTTACATACTTCCTAACGATGAATTGAGAAATTTGATCTTAAGAGAAGCTCGTAGATCAGTATACATGGCTCATCTCGGAGTCACGAAGATGAAGGTTGAACTTAAGCCTTTGTTCTTATGGAAAGGAATGAAAGCAGACATAGTTAGTTACGTGGCGATATGTCTATAATTGTAGCAAGTGAAAGTTGAAAATAGACATCTGGTAGGATTAGTATAGCCACATGTTATTTTGGAATCAAAAAGGGAGGTCATTTTGATGGACTTTATTGTTGGATTTCCACTGACGGAAAGGAGACACGACTCGATTTTCGTGGTAGTTGACACTCTGACGAAGAGTGCACATTTTATTCCTATACGTATGATGTATCAGGCGCCAAATACAGCTAGATTTTTTGTCAGCGAGATTGTGATATTACATGGGGTACCAAGAAGGATCATATCTGATCGAGGATTGGTGTTTACAGGACAATTTTGGACCAGTTTCCAAGAGGCTTTGGGAACACAACTCAACTTTAGTACAACGTATCACCCTGAGACAGATGGGAAGACAAAAAGAACGAACCCAATTTTGGAATATATGTTGTGTATGTATGTGATGGACCAACAGAAATGTTGGGGAGAGTTCTTGCCACTAGTAGCGTTTTCATACAACAACAACTATCAAAGTACCATTAAGATGGCACCGTCTAAGTTTATTTACGCGAGACTATGTCAGATGCCATTAATTTGGGATTGAATTGAGGATAGGGTCTTAGTAGGACCATAAGTGATCCAAGAAATGGAAGAATAAATGAAATCAATAAGACAAAGGATTAAAGAAGTGCAAGATTGGCAGAAGAGTTATGTTGATGCACATCACATTGATCGCAGTTATAAAGTTGGCGACCGAGTTTTCTTGTGGATCAAACAAACACAAGAGTTCAATCAAGTTCGAAAGAGGTGATAAACTCTCTCCTAGATTTGTGGGGCCTTTCGAGGTAGTGGAAAAGAAAGGACACATGGTTTATCGACTAGCCTTGCCTGATTCTTTGATGTGTATGAACAGTTTTTTTCATGTATCTGTTTTGAGACATTATGTTAGTGATCCTACACATGAGATTGACATGAGTTCTTTGCAGGTTTCGAATGAGGGTGCACTCACAGCGGAGCCAATCCGTATTCTGGACCATCACATTCGACAGCTACGACGTCGAACAGTCGATCAGGTCAAGGTCTAGTGAGACAATTATAGTCCACACTCGACTACCTCGGAGGACGCATATGATATGCGCCAGCAGTTTCCTTACTTTTTTGATAGATTAGACATATAGATATTGTCAGATACTTTTATTACTGGATTTTATATAATGTACAACTTCAGGATGAAGTTTAAAACAAGAGGGGTGTATGTAACATCCCGCTCTTGTGAGCACTTGTTATTGATTTATTCTTTGAGGACACTTGCATACAAGTGATTTGGTTATAGTATATGGTTATTGTTTCGCTTATGGATTTTTATGATGATGTTGATGGTTGTGATTTAATGTTATTTGCTATATATGTTGTGATTGACGAGTTTTCCCTGAGTGTGTAGGACACTTGATAGATTGTGGGTGTCGATGGCATCAATGGACCTCCTTAGACTTTGGATTGAGTCAGGGAGTGGATTGTATTGGTTTGAGTATTTCATTTATGTATATGTGACATATGATCGATTATAGTATCATTTTGTATATGGCTCGTTGACAGTGTTTCGTTGATAGATGTAGGCTGACGAATACTTGCTAATCTGACTCACAGAAGGAGTAAAGGGGCCATGCATAGAAACCAGATATTGAGGAAGAGGTATGGAAACGTCCCTGTCACAGCCTGTTAAGCCCTAATATTAGCTCATTACCCCTTAATTGGGGCATATTATATTAGTAATGTTATTTTATTTATGTCAGCTTTAGGCCATTATTTGTAATTATACCTCCTAATCTCCTATATATACCAAGGAGACATTTTCATTTTGAATCATCTTGTACTTGAACATTTAAGTGGGGTAAAAGGAGGTCCCCCCCCCCCTCGAAGAGGCTTATTATCTGAAATTATCTCTTTTTCAAGGCGTTGAGTACTTTTTCTGAGGTTTTTCTATCCCATATTGATATTTGGTTCTTAACATATGGTATCAGAGCTCAAGGTCTTGGGGTTTCGTTGTTGCATCTAAGACACCTTGGAATTTTCACTATAAATTTTATCATACAATGTTTCAGAAGGAACGTCTTGGAGGATGCTTAGTAGATGGATCAAGGTACATTGGGTTCAAAATTCAGCTCCTAAGGCCTTATAATTTCGGAGATACAGCCTGTACAAGATAGGGTTTTGGAATCATCCTGAACTGGGCCATTGCGGAATTTTCACTATAAAAACTTTTCTGTAACGTTTCAGAACCTGAAATCCAAAGGATATTTATAAAAATTAGTAAGGTATATTTGGTAAAAATGTCAGCTTTTGGGTCATCTT
>SNQJ01S0013217.1:151198-165661 GCA_010110895.2 Picea sitchensis | reverse complement strand
TTCATTTTGAATCATCTTGTACTTGAACATTTAAGTGGGGTAAAAGGAGGTTGCCCCCTTGAATAGGCTTATTATCTGAAATTATCTCTTTTTCAAGGCGTTGAGTACTTTTTCTGAGGTTTTTCTATGCTATATTGATATTTGGTTCTTAACACAGCCTACTAGAACTCCCACCATGGCTCAAATTGTAGGTTAACAATTACCTAGTTCAAGAGGTCCACAATGTCATGAGGGCAGACTAAGATACTCGCTCACGAAGATTCTAATGGGCGCACAATAAGGCTAGGTCCTTATTCCTTAGAATCTCTTAGCCTCTCACAAGGTCACCCAAATGGAGTGTTGACTCCAAGGGTTGGAAAACTACCAAAACTAGTCAAGGTCCAGTGGAACCCTTGAAGCATGGAGTGCGTCTTGAAGGGATATGTCGCATAAATAAAACTTGAGTCAACGAATCTAGGTGGCTTAGAAAACCTTGAAAGAATAACTAAACCTTGAAAAAATCTTCATGCCTTGCCGAATTTAATTAATTAATTAAAGATTGAATTTATTAATTAAAAATCTCAATAAAAATCTAAGTCTATTCAAAAAAAGAAGGGGAAAGAAATTAAGCCTAAGTCTAAGTTTTGTAAGAAAACGAGAACTAAATTATAAATTAAATTTAAAAGGAATGAAGAAAATCAAGTTAGGAATTAAGAAAAGGTGAAATATATCTAAAGATTTGATATAAGGCACATGTGTGCAAGAAAATATTAAAAGGGAGTTTTAAAATAAGAAAGAAATAAGGATGAGAGAATAGGGTACGCATAGAAAGGAATCTAGAGTCTAGCTACCACTATTTTAACTAGCAAAAGACTCATATTTTAACTTAACATAGAGTTAGTAAGGCATCAGTGATTAAATGGAAAAATGGGGAATAAAGAGACAACTAGGAGTGATTTAAGGAGTGCATTTGGGGAATGTGTGGGAAATTGACTTTTAATTAAAATAAATTAGGAATTTTTTTGTGCAACTTGGGGGAGAGGGTGACAAGTGTGAGGGGGAATAATTCTAAATCAATTAATTAAAAAGAAAATTATTTGTAAAAGTGGGGATGTGTCAGTGAGAAAACTCCTATAAATTAAATGGTCAATAAGGCAAAGGGATCACAGAGGTTATTGGTAAAGTTATGTTGTCAAATTATTTTGACTGATTTTACCTATGAGAGTTGTGATACCCAGCTTGAGAGAGAGTGGTGGCTCTACCTTGCGAGGCAAGATTGGAGCTAGAGTGATGTGTGGGAAATTGACCTTTAATTAAAATAAATTAGGAAATTTATTGTGCAACTTGGGGGAGAGGGTGACAAGCGTGAGGATGAATAATTCTAAATTAATTAATTAAAAAGAAAATTATTTGTGCAAGTGGGGATGTGTCAGTGAGAAAATTCCTATAAAGCAAATGGTCAAGAAGGGAAAATGATCATAGAGTTTATTGGTAAAGTTATCCTGCTGAATTATTTTTGATTGGTTTTACTTGTGAGAGTTTGGATACCCAGCTTGAGAGAGAGTGGTGGTTTTACCTTGCGAGGCAAGCTTGGAGCTAGAGTGTTCTGGTTTTTGTGTGTGTGACCCCTTTGCGGCTCTAAGGGCTAAGGGGGAAGAAGAATACTCCTAGCGTTGGCTGGGAGGCACCGGTGAAGTCTCAACGATTAGCGAGCAAAAGAAGAAAGGAGTGCCATTTTCTGAAGATAATCTTCGGCTTCGTCACCTTCGATTACGCTTTATCTATAAACTACATAGAATATCTTTTATTTTCAATGCCTTCATTACCCATTCTCCAAAAATTTTGCAAAGTGATCAATAATGGTAGAAATTCACCTTAGATTCTTGTTATTGGTTGTTTGTTTTTATATATATCCAATAATATCTTGAGCTTGAGCTTGATTGATATGGAAGCCCAGGGTGGATATGTTGTGAGTACGTTTCAAGTAAATTTTTATTTATTTATTTTATGTTTTGCACAATCACAATAATTATTTAACTTCTACAATATTAAAATCTTATATTGTGATCCCTCCCTAGTCCTTGCCTTGTTGGAAAATCGGAATTTAAATATTTAACCTTCTCCGGCTAGCGTCCAAAGCAACGACACCTATCTCTAACTATTGGCTTCCCCGCCCTAGACTACAAGGAGTGGCGTAGCATCCTTAAGACCTGACCTGTGTATAATCTTCAAAATTTATTAATTATGGAATAATAACATATGGTTAATAATGGGGTTCTTACTTGAAAAGTTATCAGTTATGAAATTTTAATAAATTAAAATATTTCAGTTTAAAGGGCGTTATGATACATTGATTTATTATTCACTGAGTAACAAAGTTGATTTATATGATGCTATAATAATTAGTGTTAAGGTTTTTATATGAGTAACAAAGTTAATTTATATGATGCTATAATAGTTAGTGTTAAGGTTTTTATATAAATGGTATTAAAGTTGGATAAAGTGATGAAAGTGGATATAGTTGTTTTTTCTTTTAATAATATTTATTATTATTAAAATCATAAATAATATTATTATTATTATGTATTAATGATATAAATTTATTTATATAAAGATTTACTTAAGTACTTGTTATTGTCATTAAATTTTAATGTATAAATGAGTGAATGTACAATAAATAATATAAATTGTATCATAATCATCATTCAGATCACTATGTGACTTTTCAAGATTGGTGAGGTTAATTGAATTAATTGAGATGTTATCACTATGTGACTTTTCAAAATTGGCGAGGTTGATTGAATTAATTGAGATGTTTATTGATTTAATAAATTAGAAAAAAAAGGATAATGCGTTAACACAATTGTGTAACTTTCACAACATGCATAAATTGGACCCAATTTATTGAATAATTTTGCATAAACTGACGAACTTAGGCAATGAGTATATATTTTTATATTACCTACTAAATAGTTGATATCATGATTTTATTCATTTCAATGTTATTGTGAAATTTGTAATTAAGACCATTTATGCTAGTATTCTATCGATTGAATCTCATTTATTTATGTGGTTAAATGATACAATTATATCGGAATTGAAACAAGGTTAATATTATATGGAGATTGTGAATATTTGGTTGTTGGTAAATCTAGTTGAATTGAGGTTCATGATTGGATTAGTGGGATATAGATACCTCCTCGTTTCTCATAGCAGTCGCCAGTCCTGAGAACTTAAATGGTCAAAATCAATCGGACGAATCCTAGACTTGAGTGTTGCTTATGTGTCTTGGAGGTCCTAACCATGTAGGATAGGTTGGGCAAGTAGTTTCCTTATGATATATGTTGAATGATTGATAATGATGTTGTTTTCAAATGAACCTGGTGAATTAGATTATGTAGTGATTAATATATGATGTGTCATTATTAATTATGTTAATGCATTGATTATGTGTCATTATTAATTTGGATGTTGTGTCAATGGTGTTGTTGTTCATTATGTGGTGACGTTTTAATTTCCTATTGTTAAAAATAAAAAATAAATCTATTGTACATCACTAAATGTAGACGTAGCAGAGGGGATGTTACATACGGTATCAAAGCGGGTTCAACCCTGCGACTGTGGGTCGTCACGCCTTCCACTGTATTAAACATTTGATTAATAACTTATCACTAATTAAAATTGAAATTATCCATGCAGGTAATCATGGTTAGAGGACATCGTGGAGGTAGGCGATGTGGTGCTAGGAGGAGAGGTGAAACGCCTCCAGTAGCATCCACGCCAGAGGGGTCTAACCCCCAAGGAGAGGAACAAGTCATTAGGCAGAAGCAGGTTGTTGTGGGGGATGTGGTTGGTTTCATGAGGTCCTTTCAGAGGATGTTCGAGGCCTTGATTAACCGACTAGATAAAGATGAGACCAAGGCTCTTGTACCCAATGAGGGTTCACAGAGCGCTCCAGCTAGTAGTGGTAACATTCACAGAGAACTTGAGAAGGTGAAGTTTCTCGAGTTCATGGGTGCCATGGATGGCTCAGCCGCCGAGGCATGCTTAGAGAACTTGGTGATGTGCTTCACACTTCGTGACTACACTTCCAATATGAAAGTCTTCATGGCAATATTTCAGATGAAGGGGAGTTATCTTCTATGGTGGAAGACGCTCCTACCTCAACTAAACATGGTTGTCAAAGACGTGTCATGGGAACTATTCGAGGAACGGTTCCAGGAGAGGTATTTTTCATAGGAATTTATTGAGATCTAACTTAATGAGTTCAACGCCTTACGACAAGGTGGTCGTATGGTGTCAGATTATGAGGCCAGGTTTATGGAGCTACTTTGGTATGCCCCACATCTAAACAAGGAGAAGTTGAAGGTCAGCTAATTTTTGTTCGGCCTTAACTTCAACATTCGTGCGAAGATGAGGATTCTAATGCCTTAGACATTGCACGATGTAGTCCAGAAGGCCCTCATAGTTGAGGAAGAGATGACCAACAGAGGTTGGGGCAGGACTCCTACAAGACCGACTGGATAGACAACCTCATGAGCGCAACAACATCATACACTAGCCAAATAGACATCAGGGTATCGAGATACGTCTAGAGGACCCATGTTCACGACACCTCGAAGACTGATTCCTCAGCAGAGGAATCCCTACAGAGGACCATCGCATCAGTATCAACGTCGCCCACATCAACAGTTGTTTAGGCATGTTCAGCAAAACAGACCAGGATCTGAGGCCGATAGGCCATCAACTTCTACTTCGGGGACCATGAGTATTAGACTGAAGACTAGATGTTGGACATGTGGAGAGCCACATTACTAGCAAGACTGTCCTATTGAGAAGGCTAGAGCGGTCGGATCAGCAGTACCCACTACATTGGGAGATTTGGGCAAGGTCCATAGGATTCATGCAGCGGTGAATAAGTGTCAAGATGAGAACTAGTCCACTGTGCTTGAGACGTCATGTACAATCGTCAACCAAAATTTTAGTATTTTGATAGATACAGGTGCTACAAAGAGATTTATTTCTAGTGCAACGCTAAAGAGAATTAAGGTAAAGTTAGTCGAGGAGGATGAGTTTAGACACATAGAAATGGCATCGGGTGCCAAACAGAAGGTTGGAGGAAGGGTCACAGACTGTAGCATTGACTTGGGATATTTTGTAACAAAGTCCAACCTATATGTCATGATCTTAGGATCATATGAAATAGTTATCGGTATGGACTGGTTAGAATCGCACGATGCGATACTCAACTGTAAGACGAAATGGTTAAGCTTGACAGATGATGTGGGACAGGGAAGAGTGATTGTAGGAAGAAACCAGGGAGTGTCCTTGAGGTTCATTTCTTCCTTACAGCTACAAAAGAGCATGCAAAAAGGATGTAAGTTATATGCAATATTAGCGCTAAACGAAAGGGGCAAGGAAGAAGGATTAGAAAACCTTCGGTAGTACGAGAGTTTTTTGATGTGTTTCCAGAAGAGTTACCAGGTTTTTCGCTCAAAAGAGAGTTGGAGTTTACAATTGACTTGAAACCTGGAATGGAACCGGTAGCAAGAATGCCTTATCGGATGTTAATGCCTAAGTTGTAGGAGTTGAAAATGCAATTGAATGAATTATTGGACTTGGGACTTATACGTCAAAGTGTGTCACCTTGGGGTGCACCTGTTATTTTCATAAGAAAGAAGGATGGATCATGGAGACTTTGTATTGACTACTATCAATTGAACAAAGAGACGATCAAGAACTAGTGTTTGTTGCCAAGAATAGAAGATTTGTTTGATCAAATTAAAGGAGTGACAATGTTTTCAAAGATTGATTTGAGATTGGGATATCACTAGTTACGAATTAAAGAGGAAGATATTCCTAAAACTGCATTTAAGACGAGATTCAGACACTATGAGTTTACGGTTTTACCATTTGTACTGACAAACTCCCTGGGGGTATTCATGAGTTTGATGAATGGGGTGTTCCGCGAATACTTGGACAAGTTTGTTCAAGTATTCATTAATGACATACTGATATAATCTCGGAAGACAGAAGAACATGATGAACATTTAATCTTAGTACTACAATGTTTACGAGAAAACAAATTGTACAGGAAACTATCGAAATGTTCTTTTACCAAACAAAGATTCATTACTTGGGGTACGTTATATCATGTGAAGGTATAGTTGTGGATCTAGCGAAGGTAGAGGCTATTATGGAATGTCTTGCGCTGACAAACGTACAAGAAGTAAACAACTTTATGGGTTTAGTAGGATATTACCGACGGTTCATTGAAGGTTTTTCGAAGATACCAAATTTGATCATGGAACTGCAGAAGAAAAGAAAGAAGTTTGTATGGATTGATAAATGCACAGAATCATTTCAAAGGCTCAAGGGGTTATTGACGATAGCACCGATACTAAAAGTCCCCAACATGGACAAGAAATTATTGGTATGCACAGACGCATCCAAGGAAGGATTAGGCAGAGTTTTGATGTAAGACGGTCGAATGATTGCTTACATTTCGAGGAAATTGAGAAAGCATGAGGAGAACTTCGCAACACATGACTTGGATTTATTGACAATTGTATATGCCTTGAGAGTTTGGAGGCACTCTCTGATTGGACAAAAATTGAAACTAAAGATAGACCATTGTGGGTTACAACACATATTTATGTAGAGTGACTTAAACACACGACAGAGGCGTTGGTAAGAATTACTTAGCGAATACGATTTTGAGATTACGTACATCAAAGGAACGATGAACAGAGTGGTGGATGCACCAAGTTGGAGACCATGCATATTCTCGGTAATACCTCTTCATACGAATCTTCGAGAAAATATTCTAGCTATATAGATCGACGATGACTGGTACAAAGAGGTTAAGGAAAACACTGGACAAGATACCATGGTGGTACCAAAATTTGAAGGCTACTCCTTAGACAACGATAGGTTGTTGAGATTTAACAGAAGGATTTACATACTGCCTAACGGTGAATTGAGAAATTTGATCGTAAGCGAAGCTCATAGATTAGTATACATATCTCATCTGGGAGTCATGAAGATGAAGGCTAAACTTAATCCTTTGTTCTTATGGAAAGGAATGAAAGCAAACATAGTTAGTTATGTGGCAATATGTCTATAATTTCAGCAAGTGAAATCTGAACATAGAAATCTGGTAGGATTACTACAGCCACATCTGGTGAGGTCATTTTGATGGACTTTATTGTTGGATTTTCACTGATGGCAAGGAGACACGACTCGATTTTCGTGGTAGTTGACACTATAACGAAGAGTGCACATTTTATTCCTATATGTACGATGTATCAGGCGCTAAATATAGCTAGATTTTTTGTCATCGAGATTGTGAGATTACATGGGGTACCAAGAAGGATCATATATGATCGAGGATCGGTGTTTACAAGACGATTTTGGACCAGTTTCCAAGAGGCTTTGGGAACACAACTAAACTTTAGTACAACGTATCACCCTGAGACAGACGGGAAGACCGAAAGAACAAACCAAATTTTGGAAGATATGTTGTGTATGTATGTGATGGACCAACATAAATGTTGGGAAGAGTTCTTGTCACTGGTAGCATTTGCATACAACAACAACTATCAAAGTACCATTAAGATGGCACCGTCTAAGTTTATTTACGCGAGACTGTGTCGGACGCCATTGAGCTAGGATCGAATTGAGGATAGGGTCTTAGTAGGACTATAAGTGATCCAAGAAATGGAAGAACAAATGAAATCAATAAGACAAAGGATTAAAGAAGTGCAAGATTGGTAGAATAGTTATGTTGATGCGCATCACATTGACCATAGTTATAAAGTTGGCGACCGAGTTTTCTTGTGGGTGAAACCACACAAGAGTTCGATCCAGTTCGGAAGAGGTGCTAAGATCTCTCCTAGATTTGTGGGGCCTTTCAAGGTAGTGGAAAAGAAAGGACACATGACTTATCGACTAGCCTTGCCTGATTCTTTGAGGCGTATGCATATTTTTTTTCATGTATCTGTTTTGAGACATTATGTTAGTGATCCTACACATGAGATTGACATGAGTTCTTTGCAGGTGTCGGACGAGGGTGCACTCACGGAGCCAATCCGTATTCTGGACCATCTCATTCGAAAGCTACGACGTCGAACAGTTGATCAGATCAAGGTCTAGTGGGACAATTATAGTCCACACTCAACTACCTGGGAGGACGCATATGATATGCGCCAGCGGTTTTCTTACTTTTTTGATAGATTAAACATATAGATATTGTTAGATACTTTTATTACTGCATTTTATATACTGTAGAACTTCAGGATGAAGTTTAAAACAAGAGGGGGTGTATGTAGTATCCTGCTCTTGTGAGAAGATGTTATCGATTTATTCTTTGAGGACACTTGCATGCAAGTGATCTGGTTATAGTATATGGTTATTGTTTCGCTTATGAATTTTTATGATGATGTTGATGATTGTGAATTAATGTTATTTGATATATATGTATTGACATATGCTATTTACGAGTTTTCCCTGAGTGTGTAGGACACTTGACAGATTGTGGGTGTCGATGGCATCAATGGACCTCCTTAGACTCTGGATTGAGTCAGGGAGTGGATTGTATCGATTTGAGTATTTCATTTATGTATATGTGACATATGATCGATTATAGTATCATTTTGTATATAGATCGTTGGCAGTGTTTCGTTGATGGATGCAAGCTGACGAATGCTTGTTAACCTGACTCACATAAGGAGTAAAGGGGCCATGCAAATAAACCAGATATTGAGGAAGAGGTGTCGTAGCGTCCCTGTCACGGCCTACTAGAACTCCCATTGTGGCTCAAATTGTAGGTTAACAATTATCTAGTTCGAGAGGTCCACGATGTCATGAGAGCAAACTAAGATAGTCGCTCATAAAGATTATAGTGGGTGCATAATAAGGCTGGGTCCTTATTCCTTAGAACCCCTTAGCCTCTAACAAGGTCACTCAAATGGAGTGTTGACTCCAAGGGTTGGAAAACTACCAAAACGAGTCAAGGTCCAATGGAACCCTTGGAGCACAGAGTGCGTTTTAAAGGGAAATGCCGCATAAATAAAACTTGAGTCAACGAATCTAGGTAGCCTAGAAAACCTTGAGAGAAAAACTAAACCTTGAAAAAATCTTCAGGCTTTGTCGGATTTAATTAATTAATTAAAGATTGAATTTATATAAAAGTCTAAGACTATTCAAAAAAAGAGGGGGGGGAGAAATTAAGCCAAAGTCTAAGTTTTGTAAGAAGACTAGAACTAAATTATAAATTAAATTTAAAATGAATGAAGAAAATCAAGTTAAGAATTAAGAAAAGGTGAAATATATCTAAAGATTTGATATAAGGCACATGTGTGCAAGAAAATATTAAAAGGGAGTTTTAAAATAAGAAAGAAATAAGGATGAGAGAATAGGGTACGCATAGAAAAGAATCTAAAGTTTAGTTACCACTAGTTTAACTAGCAGAAGACTCGTATTTTAACTCAACTCAGAGTTAGTAAGGCATCAATCATTAAATGGGAATATGGGGAATAAAGAGACAACTAGGAGTGATTTAAGGTGCGCATTTGGTGAATGTGTGGGAAATTGACTTTTAATTAAAATAAATTAGGAACTTTTTGTGCAACTTGGGGGAGAGGGTGACAAGTGGGAAGGGGTTTAATTCTAAATTAATTAATTAAAAAGAAAATTGTTTGTGAAAGCAGGGATGTGTAAGTGAGAAAACTCCTATAAATTAAATGGTCAATAAGGGAAAGGGATTAGAGAGGTTATTGGTAAAGTTATGCTACCGAATTATTTTGACTGGTTTTACCTGTGATAGTTGGGATACCCAGCTTGAGAGAGAGTGGTGGCTCTACCTTACGAGACAAGCTTGGAGCTAGAGTGTTTTGTTTTTTTTGTGCGTGGTCCCTTTGTCTCTCGGGGGGCTAAGGGGGAAGAATACTACCCCTAGCGCTGTATGGGAGGTATCAGTGAAGTCTCAGTGATTAGCATGCGGAAGAAGAAAAGAGTATCATTTTTTGAAGATCATCTTCGGCTTCATCACCTTCAGTTACGATATCTTATTTAAAATTGCAATTGCATTGGAATTTTAAATTGTATAATTGAATTTTTTTTATTTGCGTAATTGTGTTGAAAATTTAAGATCGAATAGACAATCTCCTAGACGCTTTTTTTTTTTTAAATCCTAGAAGCGGATTCCCAATAATTTCAATGTCATTGTTTTTCTCAACTAAATAAATAGAATTTCGTGTTAAATTGTGTTCTCTCTCCAAATCCGTAATCGATTCCTACATGCTCGAGTTTACGTATAGATTGCACACATATAAAGTGATCACTTCCTTTTGAAATCCGAATTGAACTTGAATTTATTTCCAGGAACGTTGATCATTGCTTTTTAAATTTTATTTATTTATTTTATGTTTTGCACAATCACAATAAATATTTAACTTCTACATTATTAAAATCTTATAGTGTCATCCCTTCCTGGTCCTTGCCTTGTTGGAAAATCGGAATTTAAATATTTAACCTTCTCTAGCTAGCATCCAGAGCATATTTGAATAAGTTAATATTCATGTGGTATAATAAGTTAATATTCCTTGGAAAATGGTTGATGTGTCCTAATAGCATAGTTAACTATTTAATTAAGAATTGAATCCTTATATTATATGATGTCGCTTCATTTTAAAAAAGGAAAACCGAAATTTAAAATTTATATGACGAGTCTTAATAAGATATATAATTAATCCTTATGGAAATTATAGTTATGTACATCTAAATGCAATGAATGGATAAATTGTACAATTCCATTTTAATGGAATCAATCTTATTATTATTAATCTATAATTACTTCAAAAGTTATTAGTTATGGAATAATAACATATGTTATTAGTTATGGAATAATAACATATGGTTAAGAATTGTTCTTACTTCAAAAGTTATCAGTTATGAAAATTTAATTAATTAAAATATTTTAATTTAAAGGGCCATATGATACATTGATTTATTGTTCACTTGAGTAATAAATTTAATTTATATGATAGTATAAAAGTCACTGTTAATGTTTTTATATAAATGGTATGAATGAGATAAATTGTCCAATTCCATTTTAATGGAATCAATCTTATTATTAATCTATAATTACTTTAAAATTAAAATGGAATCAATTTTATTATTAATCTATAATTATTTTATAAAATAATAATAAATTGTTAATAATTGATCTTACTTTAAAAGTTATAGTTATGAAAATTTAATTAATTAAAATATTTTAATTTAAAAGGACTTATAATACATTGATTTATTATTTACTTGAGTAACAAAGTTAATTTATATGATGGTATAATAGTCAATTTTTAGGTTTTTATATAAATGATATTAAAGTTAGATAAATTAATGAAAGTGGATATAGTTGTTTATTTTTTTAATAATATTTAAATAATAAATAGTATTATTATTATGTATTAAATATTATTATTATTATGTATCTATGATATAAAATTATTTATATAAAGATTTACTTAATTACTTGTCGTTGTCATTGAATTTTAATGTACAAATGAGTTTAATGTACAATAAATAATATAAATTGTATTATAATTATCATTCGGATCACTATGTGACTTTTCAAGGTTGGTGAGGTTAATTGAATTAATTGAGATGTTTATTGATTTAATAAATAAGAAAACAAAGAAGGATAATGTGTTAACACAATTGTGTAACTTGCGCAACATGCATAAATTGGACTCAACTTATTGAACAACTTTGTATAAATTGACGAACTTAGCCAATGAGCATATATTTTCATATTACCTACTAAATAGTTGATATCATGATATTATTCATTTCAAGGTTATTGTGAAATCTGTAATTAAGACCATTTATGCTAGTATTTTATCGATTGAATTTAATTTATTTATGTGGTTAAGTGATACAATTATATTGGAATTGAAACAAAGTTAATATTATATGGAGATTGTGAATATTTGGTTGTTGGTAAATCTAATTGAATTGTGGTTCATGATTGGATTAGTGGGATATAGATACCTCCTTGTTCCTTAGAGCAGTCATCAATCCTGAGACCTTAAATGGTCAAAATTAATCGGACGAATCCTGGATTTAAGTGTTTCTTATGTGTCTTGGAGGTCCTAACCATGTAGGATAGGTTGGGTGGGTAGTTTCCTTATGATATATGTTGAATGATTGATAATGATGTTGCTTTCAAATGAACCTGGTGAATTGGCTTATGTAGTGATTAATATATGATGTGTTTCTATTAATTATGTTAATGCATTGATTATGTGTCGTTATTAATTTGGATGTTGTGTCGATGGTGTTGTTGTTCATTATGTGGTGACGTTTTAATTTTCTATTGCTAAAAAAAAATATTTACCTATTGTACATCACTAAATGTAGACGTAACGAAGGGGATGTTACAACTGGTATGATCACATCAAGCATTTTCAGTATTCATAACTCTGAAATCAATACAAAAATCGAGAGCTAGAAAGAACAACAATTCCCAAGAATGATAGTGATTCACAACAAAACCCATAATGACTCATAAACCAACTAATCCTCTACTAACTTAATCCCAACTCACTACATAACTCCTCTCTATCAGGTTTTTCCATGAACTTCTTTCTTTCTTCATTCTATTGTTGTGCTTTCTTGATTCCGCCTTCTTCTGGAATTCTCTTGAATGTTTTGGTTTCTTCCAATGTTTTGTCCAACTGGATCATGTTTTCTTTCTGCATTGGCATTCTGACGCATCACTTTATGTTGGATTTTCGTTGCATTTATCTATTTTCCGCCAGTCGTATCCTTCCGCTAGTTTTCTCTACTTTTCCCGCAATATTATGATATTTCTTCAAAATCAAGTATTCTCCAAAAATGGAGGGTCCAACAAAACATAGTTTTAGGATCAACATATCTCAGCTTGTACATTGAATATATTGTAAATGGAGGTTTCCCCCTCAAAGTGGATTGTTATTCATTGATTTTTAATCATTCTCAAGGTGTTGGTTCATAACACTAAATCTTGAAACTTCCCACAAAAACCCCAAAGAAAGTTTCTCTTATACCAATATGATTTGAAAACTATTGTGGATATTCCATTGGAATAGTGATCCGAAATGATTTTTTAAACGACAATGGTTGAGTTATTAAGCATGTGTTGATTAACCGATTAGGAAGCTAATGAAAAAGGAAAAAATATGAGAAGACATAACAACCATATAAACATGTACAGATATGAAACAAAGCATGAACAAAAGAAAAACATAAACACCAATATGATAATGGAGTTCGGCAATCTCGCCTACGTCTCTGGGCCTTTGTCTCAGTGGGTGAGTCTTTCTTATTTCTGTTAGAAGATTTAAAATAACATCAAAGTAGTGCAAAAAGGTTACAAAACTGATATGGTCTTGTTCTACCAGATCTCTAGAACCAAACAAAAGAAACGAAACTCAAATCGGATGACCGGAGCTCCCATAAATGGCCCACAAAAATGCGCTCCTCAACAAATTCCCTGCATAAAAATGGCTTTGGCTTGGCAAATCTTCAGCATAAACCTTCTCTGAATGTCCTCTTATGGCCTCAAGAAGCCCTGGTTAATATAGATCTGAAGTTGGTAACCATCTCACAACTTCCCCCCAAGATATGGCCTAAAAAAAGGGCCCAATATCCCCCCAAAAGGGCAAAAAATCTTCAAAAACAGGCCTATAATCCATAAAAAACCACTATTATATGGTTAGAAAAACCACTTTTGAAAAATTATTGGGCCAAGACCCTCTGGTCTCGACGCGCGCACTTAATACCAGGTCACATGGTTTAATATGTCCATGCGCCAGCCCATAGGGGTTGCGCGCTGGCCCTTACCCCGCAAGTTCTGGTCACATGTCACAATGTAATGGGACCGAGACCCAAATAGTGTGTCTGGCCTCTAGTCTTACCCCCGAGTCATATGATAGGTTGGAATTGGTGGTTAATGGTATCCCGTGGTCCCCATGCCCGTGTCTTGTCAACAGAGAGGAGTATCGGTGTAAGGTTGTATGGGTAGCACATGTAACTATGGGTTGGGGCTAGGCCCCAACCCTTTCCGCCTCCGCTTACACCTTTATATCACTTTAAATATTAAAATGTTGACTTGCTATAACAAGTCCCACGGTGACGCGTTGGTATCTGAATTGTCCAAAGCACTTCCCTTAACCAGAGGTCATGCGGTCGAATCCCCTAAAGTGCAACATCCCTTTTACCATGCCAACGAATGATGGGGTGCCACGTGGCAACCCACATGGCACCGTTTAACTTTCCCAAAATTGTGCCACTTGTCAAAACCCACTTAGACCACGTCTACCATCTGCCCAGTCAACATGTTGTTGTTCTGCCACCTGTCTCAATGGCATGTCATCATGACGTCATGTTGACGTCAGCATTGACTTTTTCCTGTTGACTTTTCACATGTTTGGGAAAACGATC
>SNQJ01S0013217.1:136761-151188 GCA_010110895.2 Picea sitchensis | reverse complement strand
TTAATGAAATTAAATAGCGTGAATACACACTAGTATAAATTTATTTTAAATCGAAACTCATTAAATATTGAGGAGATTAAAAATTTTGAAATATAATTTTTTTAATCATTTAAAATGAATTTAGATAAAGAAGAGATTAATATATTTTTTTTGTAAGTAAAGATAGTATTACCTCATACTGAAATCCATACAAGTATGGAAGGAATATCTTCTAGCAACAATGGAAACCAGAACCACACTCAGTCCGAGATAAAAGTGTCCATGAATATTCTAAGCATCATGATCAGAAGTGTATGTGTCTAGAAACATTACAAAACTGGCTTGAACTCAAATCGAATACTGCATCTATCAAAACAAGGAAGAAGAAACAAAGGCTAAGACTGAGAAATAATTCATACACTAGATGTGGTGTTCTTTCCATCACCCTAAGGAGAACATGACCAGGATGTAGTGATGATGAAGGGATGGTAGCAAGTGGGGCATCGTCAGCTGAAATGTGTGCCTGAAAGTGATTCAAATAGTATGTCCATCTTGTGGCTGATGATATCCTAGTAAAATAGATAATCCACAACATCCTAACATAGGTCGAAGATACAGTGAATTTGTTCCTCAGAGAAGTTGTGTGTGGAAGCAAAAGTTGTTGACTCGGGTCCAATTTGAGTAGGGTCTTTTTTCATGCCAATAACCGCAAGGAAAATTTCCTCAATCATCGTGGGGCCCATATCCTCACAGACTAGGCAAATCCACTACTTGTTCAGAGTATGGTTTGGAAGAGTGCCTTCAACTTGAAAGGAGGAACTCGAAAAATTCTTAATGTCCCAACGAGAAATCAATGTAGGATCCAAGGGAGACTCAGGTGGAAAAAAAGGAAACTCCTCCACCAGAACAAGATCCCAATTGTAATTTTCTTGATTATCATCATTGGGAAGAGATGAAACAAAGTTTNACCTTCTTGAAGGGGAAGTGATTTTAAGAAAGCTTATCTACTTTGTCATTCAACTCTCTAAACACCGGTTGAAAAGTAACCATAGAAAATATATTTATTACCTCACATATCATTTCCATAATCAGAAGACATATTGGATTTTATAGAATGTTCTTACCATTCAAACAATTAACTGTAATATTTGAATTTCCCAAAACTTGTAAACTATTTGTACCTTTGTTGTAAGTTCTAAACATTTTTACAGTAATGCAACGCACACCCATATTCTTAAAAACATAAAATAAAACAACTGCAATCACACATATACACAAAGATTTACCCCGGAAACCTAAACAAGGGAAAACCAACAACTTATTTAGAGCCACACCTCTAATTCTTATTCATCATCTTACAAATTTATTGTTTACAATAATAAATATATATATATATATATGATCTTGCAACATCCAAAAATCCTAAGCCATTGACATGGATTAGACTACAACCCTAATTCCTTAACTAGAATTATAAAACCATGGGGCTAAGCAACAAATCTTCTCATGCACCACAAAACTGCTAAAAATAGACACAAAAATTGTTCATTTTTTTTTCGGTGGCTCTGCCCCTTGCAACCCCCCGGATAGAGTGTGGGGGGGGGGTGTTCCCCCCCATGCCACTTTGCTCGACGCAACTAAGTGTGTGGGGTTGATCGTGAAAAGAATATAACACATACCCAACATTTGTTTGATGCAAGTTTGATTAATGGCCATACAACGCACAACCCTTCTCTATTATTCATACCAAATCCACATGCTAATTTAAATGAAATATAATGATTTTCTGACATATCTAAAATACCTCCAACACCAAATATACCTAGGGATCCTTGGATTTTTCCATTAAAGTAACCCCAATCCTTTGAATGATCTATTTCCATAGGTTTTAATACCCTAGTATTCTTATGTGTCTTAAGATTTGAGATTCCTCCATAAGAATAATTGAACTAATGGCATACATGTATTAACATAATCTTTTTACCTTGAAATATTATTTTATTTTTAAAGAGCCATAGAGCCCACACTATTGTATGACGAAACATCTTATGCTATGAGACTAATTTATCTTTGTACCATCCTTTAAAAAAAATATAAAATATGTCCCCCCCTTCATTTCTCTTTAGTATTTTGTCAATTTTAATACTTTAGAGAATAACCATTTTGAAAATGGATAATGCACACAAAAAAAAAACTAATCTATCGATTCATCTTTCAATTTTCACAATATACACCTATCAAGACCTTGTCATGTCCTCCTTTTGCAACGATCCCATGTGAGAAATATATTAGGTAAAGCCAACCATAAAAATATCCTTTATTTTAAAGGGAAATTCAACTTCCAAATTACCTTCAACCACCACTTATTTTCTTCTTCTTCTTCACCTTCCATCCTTACCTCATACCCCATATTTTTTTTATATCTACCAAATGCTTTATTTCTGGACCATATAATTTCATCATATACATATTTTAAACTAATGATAAGATGTTCAAAAGTGAATATGTATTTTTCCCATTCATCTATTACTCCCCCATTCAAACTTAACTGAGAAGTTAATTTCAAGCATTGTTTCGATATATTATTATTTTCTTTTACTTCTACATTAGCAATAATATAAATACCAAAATTATGAAGGGATTTATTTGAGAGATCTAAGAGATTGAAAGAATCTTTAAAACCCATCCATGGATCCTCACCTATCTTTTCATTATTCCCTCTACCAATATTCCACACTAATCACTTCCCTAACAACGAAAATCCTTTCACATAGGCCTTCTAGATAATTGAGACTCCTCCACAAGACTTCACCACTTTTTTAATCCAATCCTCCATTATCCATGGTGCTATCTATTTTAAATTCATAATGTTTCCCTCTTTTGGGATGTGGGCTAATGATAACCAACAAACAATAATTCCCCTCCATAATATATTTTACTAAACTCAACCTTCCCCATAATATATTTTACTCAATTCAACCTTATCATTATCCATGGTGCTATCTATTTTAAATTCATAATATTTCTCTCTTTTGAGATATGGGCTAATGATAACCAACAAACAATAATTCCCCTCCATAATATATTTTACTAAACTCAACCTTCCCCATAATATATTTTACTCAACTCAACCTTACCCTTATGGCATCCATATATAACACCCTTTTGTCACCTTTTCTTTAATCTTTTCAGGGAACCAATTCCTATATTTCTTTATATAATCATTAGTTTTTAAATAAAAATCTAAATATTTCAAACCCTCTTCAAAATAAAAATCTAAATATTTCAAACCCTCTTCAAAAAGCACAAAAGTAAAGGAGATTACCTCAAGACACTAACTTTATTTTTCTTCCTTAAGTCCATTAAACTTAAATAATATTGAGGATTTAAGGACATTCACCTCCATTCTTATAGATTTTCTTTATAGTGTTGGGATTTCCTTATACTTCTAAACTTACCTTATTGTTCCTACTCCAAATAAAATGACACTATTTTCAAATAATAAATGAGACAATGATATCGGATTCCCCATATTATACTTCCAATTTATCATTCTCTTTTGCAAGTTTTTCACTTACTTAAACCTTCCATCACCCAGAGAAAGAAAAATTGGGACAATGGACATCCTAACCCAGAGAAAGAAAAATTGGGACAATGGACATCCTTGCGTGAGACCCCTATAACATACTTCCAATTTATCATTCTCTTTTGCAAGTTTTCACTTGCTTAAACCTTCCATAACCAAGAGAAAGAAAAATTGGGACATTGGGCATCCTTGCGTGAGATCCCCTATAGCATAGAAGAATCTAGAGGCTAAACATTAATCATGACCAAAAAAGGAAACCCATTATCCAATTAATTACTTGCACTCTCATCCCAATTTGCATCAATATGACTCTGAGATAAAGCCAAATGACTTTATCATATGCCTTATCCAAATCGATTTTCATCATCATAGTTGGAAAATGTTTAACCTTTATATTATGCCATCCTTCTTATGCTGCTCCCATTGCTTCATGGATTTGCATGTTATGAAGAAATCTAGACTAAATTTCTAAATTATATTAGAGAAAATATTGTTAAGTTTATTTTCCAAGATTTTTGTTATAATTTTGTAAAGATAATTTCATAGAAATATGGGCTTAATATTCAAAGGATTCTGATTCATTTTTGTTTGGAATCATAATTATGGATGTAGTATTCAAAGCACCCAAAAATTTTCCACAACTTATAAATTCTTCAATTACATTTAACAATTTATTTTTCAATAAGTCATATATTGATATGAAATGGATCATTATATAATTTGTCATATATTTTCATACTTTCCAGGTGGAAAAATTAAAGTTGTTGGTTTGTTGGGAGCATTTTATGGGTAGGTCTTGCTTTGGTGATTCAAGGTCCAAAAACTTATGGACCCCATTTAAGGCCTTAAACAACCATTTTTTGGGTCAAAATTTCATGAACAAAGTTCCCAAGCTCTCAACGCTGTTCTACACATCAAGATATTTCCAATGTCATGGAGATATTCTCAATTAGAGTTCGTATGAGGAAGTTACACCTCCTACAAGTTGGCATATCATGTTTACCACCATGATACTGAGTGGATGCCATGTTACCTATTGGAGTTACTTCACACACACCTAGGATTTATTTTTCCTAAGGTTTTTCCTTGTTTATTAGTCATTATCTAGTCTCCTATATTTTAGGAAGAATATTCCTCTAAAGAGAATACTCTCTTCAGTTTTCACTTTAGTTTGACTAGTTGAGTGGAGTCTAGATGCTGCATTGGTTTTGTCACCATGCAACATTGGGATCATCACCAGCTAATGCACATTAGCCTTGGTATCATCACCAGACTAGTGCATTACCCATGATTCCATGATCTCCTCGTCCATTCACTCTATTTCAGCTAGTTAACTGAATACTGGTAGACTAGTTAACTCAGATAGGTGGCATTTCACTCCCGTAACTGCCTGAGAGACTAGACTAGGTGGCAGTTTACTCCTGTAATTGTTGGTGTGTGTCCAAATCACTCTATACCATCACTATGGCGCATTGGCTTCTCCTCCAGCGTGCATTGGTTGAGTTATACAGAGTATATCATGTGTAAATTATTCATTATTCATTACGATCAATGAGAATTCTTCCATTCTTTCTCTCTTGCTTCTTCTCTCACAATTTATCTCTACAAATGTGTGTGTTATTTTCTAGCTAGATCTATTTTGTACAGGTTCAACACATTTACATGGTATCAGATCCGGCAGACTGCTAAGCAAAGCTACACAAAATTATTTTTTGCAGGTACCAAAGATTGAAGACAGCAAAAAGATGGAATTCCCAAAATAATTCATTCTTATACCTTACAATTACTTTGCATGGAAGGAGAGAATAATTGTGCATCTACGAACTAAAGGGTTGTATAGGTTAACCTTGAATACAGATACAAAACTGACATCAGCCATAGAAAAATCCAAGTATCTAAATCGAATGGATGAAGCATTCAGAACAATTTACAGTCTCGTCTCTCCCGATCTCCTTTTCACATATCTTCCTGTAAAACTGCCAATGAAGCCTGGGCCACCTTGGAAGAGATCTTTGAAAAACATGATGAGATGAGGGTACACATGCTCCAGGTGGAATTTCTCACATTGGATCCAAAAATCTTCGACAATCTCCAAGATTTCTTTACAAAATACAAGGATTTACTGTCGCAACTCAAAGCTTGCGGGGTTGATAAATCTAATGAGGAGAAATAGATGGTTCTCACCATTCTCTCCAAAATTGGTCATGAATTCTCCATGTTCGTATCCACATTCCATTCAGTCAAATTCGCCTTTGGAGCCACTTGGAAGATGCCTTCTCTTGAGGAATTTATTGAATCCTTGACACAAGAGCAAACCAAAATCATCAACATGGGAAAAATCAAAGGCCCAAAGGTGCATGCACTTATTATGCAAGATTGAAACCATCAATATCAGAAATCTAAAGATAAAGACAAAAGGAAAGCTCATGAAAATCCGAAGAAGGAAGGGTACTCAAAACCCTTCACCGATGTCTCAGGATCCAAAGGTGGAAAGGGAAGAAAAGGGGAGAAATGCACATACTGCCATAAATGATTCCATCTAGAATCTGCATGCATGCAGAAAAAAATAGATCTAATGACTCAAATAACTCAGCAAAATAACCTTGGAGATTGCATCCCCGAGGGTGACAAGAAGAAGGAGCCAGAAGATCAGAATCCCAAGAAAGACAATTCTAGCCATTTCTTGATTTCCATCAACTCCTCTCCCGATGCTTGGATCGTAGATTTAGGAGCATCACATCACATGGCTGCCACAAAAGAAGTTTATTCTTCATTGGATGAATGAAAAGGTCCTCCTATTATGATGGGGGACAACTCTCTAGTCGAGGTCACTGACAAAGGAAGGATTGAACTCACCAACGGAAGCTTCGAGAATGTGTTGCACGTTCCCAAACTTTCTGTCAATCTTCTCTCTGTGTATCAGATGACAAATTCTGACACCGAAAATAAATTTATATTCACACCAAATGCAATGGACATATATGACATGCAAACCAATTCCAGGGTTGCTACCGATGAGGTAAATTATCAATCTAGATTGTATACATTTTCTGAATTTATTGAACCAGATTTTGCTTTACTACTTACCCATGCTGATGAAAGTAGTAGGATATGGCACAAAATTTTCGGGAATTTGAATTTCACATATATGCAACAGCTTATCAAGAAAATATTGGTTGATGGTATACCGGACATCCATTTCTCTAAAGGAATCTGTGAGGGATGTGTTCTTGGAAAACAACCTCAAGATAAATTCGACAAAGGAAAGACTTAGAGAGCTACATCTCCTTTAGATCTGATCTATAGTGACCTCATGGGTCCTTTTCCACATCCATCAATCAGAAAAGTGAGGTATGTTCTCATTTTTGTTGATGATTTCTTATGTTTCACATGGATTTACTTTCTCAGGAAAAAATCAAAGGTCTTTCAACACCTCAAAGATTTCAAAGCCCTGGTTGAGACACAGTCAAGAAAGAAAATCAAAGTTATCTGAACTAATAACGGGGGAGAGTATGTCAACCATGAGATCCAAAATATTTTTCATGAGGCAGGGATTCATTTGCAACACACAATTCCCTATACTCCGCAACAAAACAGAGTTGTTGAGCGGAAAAACAGATCTCTAAAAGAGATGGCATCTTGCATGCTACATGCAAAGTCACTACCACAAAGACTATGGGCCGAAGCACTTAATTGTGCAACCTACATCCAAAACATATCTTCCCATAGATCTTTCAAGGATAAGACCCCCTACGAGGCTTGGAGCGGCCTCAAACCAGAAGTGACCCACTTTTGTATTTTTGGTTCACGTGCATGGGCCCGGATTCCCTCTGAAAAGAGGAAGGCACTTGATCCACATAGAAATTAGTGTATTTTTGTTGGATACCCCGACGGTGTGAAGGGATACAAACTTATTGATCTTTCCTCAGACCGGCTCATGATTGAGCGAAGTGTCCCATTTGAGGAAGGTGTCTCGCATGTATCTCAACAACCACATGCAAACACCTTCATTCTTCCACCTGTTCGAGATGATGAGCATGCACATTCCGACTCTTCTTCAGACGAGAGTTCTAATTCATAGGATTCAGATGATTTAGAGATAGAGTCAGTATAATCAAATGAAAATTTAGAGAATCCATATGCAGATGCAGAGTCATAGAAGAGGCCCAAGTGGGCACAAACTACTATTCAAGATGTAGGGGATCTTGTTAGTGATCCAGCTGATACTAGGAGGGTTGGATCTGATTTCGAGGAGCCTCTTATTGCACTCAATTCCACTGAACCATTTCCCTTGAGGCATATTTTCTTGGTTCAGTCTTCAAATCCACAGTATTATGGCGAGGCTGCTGGAAATCCCTTTTGGGAATCCGCCATGCAGTAGGAGTACAACTCCCTCCTTGAGAACCGGACTTGGGATTTGGTTTCCCTTCCTTCTGGAAGGAGACTTGTCAGGTGTAGATGGATCTGCAGGACCAAGAGTGGAATGGATGGACATATTAGCAGATACAAAGCTAGGCTTGTTTCCAAAGGATTTCAATAGGTGCATGGCATTGACAATGATGATACCTTCGCTCCAGTAGCGAAGATGGATTCCATATGTTTGGCACTTTCCATTGTAGAAACCAAGGAATGGGAAGTCCATCAGATGGATGTGAATAATGCATTTCTTCATGATGATCTCTCTGAGGATATCTATATGGAGTAGCCCTAAGGATTTATGCAGGATTCATCTTTGGTCTATCAGCTAAAGAAGTCTCTTTCTGGCCTCAAGTAAGCTTCGAGGGCATGGTATGACAAGATGGAATCCTACCTATTGTCAAATAACTTTGTACATTGTAAATCAGACCCAAATGTCTACATGCTTAGGACAAATGATTCACTTCCACTCTTAATTATGTACGTTGATGATTTGTTGATCACTGGTTTCTCGACTTCAGCGATTGTTGCAGTCAAGAGGATTCTACATGACAGGATTTTGATGATGGGCATGGGTCTGCTACACTTCTTCCTTGGACTCGAGATCAATTAGGATGCATCATGAATCAAACTGTCTCAGGCCAAGTATGCTCAATATCTCCTTGAGAGATTTCACATGACAGAATGCAAGTTTGCTCCGACTCCTTTCCTATCAGGAGTCAAACTTGAGGATGGCGTGGACACTCCATTGGTTGACAACACACTGTACAAACAACTAGTGGGGAGCTTGTTTTATCTCACACACTCCAAACCAGACCTCTCCTATGCAGTTGGCATAGTTTCCAGGTTCATGAAGGAGCCACATGAGCTACATTGGAAGGTTGCAAAGCATATCCTTTGATACATATAGGGAACCATCACCTTTGGGATTCATTATGCAACAGACTCTACATTAGATATCATCGGGTTTACTGATTCTAACTGGGCTGGCGATAACACTAATCGCAAGTCCACATTTGGTTACTCACTCAGTCTTGGTTCCGGGCCTATATGTTGGTCGAGCAAGAAGCATGTTTCTATTTCTCTATCTTTAGCCAAAGTAGAGTACAGAGGTGTAGTTAACATAACCATTCATGCTATGTGGCTACAACATTTTCTCACTCAATTGGGAATTCAGTTTATTCGAATGATCGTCATCTAGTGTGACAACCATAGCACTCTGAAGTTTTGTAGAGATCCATTTCATAGGTAGCGGACGAAGCACATCGAGATCCACATGCACTACATTCGGAATTTAGTACATGAGGGGATCATCGACCTACAGTTCTGTCCTTCAGCAGAACAAACAACAAACATCTTCACGAAGACCTTCACTGAGCAGAAGTTTCAATCTCTATGAAGTCGTCTTGGAGTGAAGGACACAATTTCCTAACAACTATAGTTCTTCTTTTTACATACATTGTAACTTGAGGGGTTTTTTCCCATGAGGTTTTCCCTTTTTCCTCACTTTATTTCAGTTTATCTTTTGTATTTGGGTACCTAACATGGCCTCGTTGCCGGGACCCATTCTTTATTTTCACCATAGTGATGTTCAGGGGGGGTGTTGGAGTTACTTCACACACACCTAGGATTTATTTTTCCTAAGTTTTTTCCTTGTTTATTATTCATTATCCAGTCTCCTATATTTTAGGAAGAATATTCCTCTAAGGAGAATATTCTCTTCAATTTGACTAGTTGAGTGGAGTCTAGATGCTGCATTGGTTTTGTCACCATGCAACATTGGGATCATCACCAGCTAATGCGCATTAGCCTTGGTATCATCACTAGAATAGTGCATTACCCATGATCCCTCGATCTCCTCCTCACTTCACTATGTTTCAATTAGTTAACTGAAGACTGGTAGACTAGTTAACTCAACTAGGTGGCAGTTCACTCCCGTAACTGCCTGAGAGACTAGACTAGGTGGCAGTTTACTCCCGTAACTACTGGTGTGTGTCCAGATCACTATATACCAAAACTATGGTGCATTGGATTCTCCTCCGGTGCGCATTGGTTGAGTTATACAGAGTATATCATATGTAAATTATTCATTATTCATTACGATTAATGATAATTCTTCCATTCTTTCTCTCTTGCTTCTTCTCTCACAATTTCTCTCTACAAATGTGTGTGTTATTTTCTAGATAGATATATTATGTGCAGGTTCAACACATTTACATTACCTTCCATTACTCACACATGTGTATATAGTCATGTGTGGGATTTCAATAATATGTTAGAGGGTCCAAAACCCTAACCCTAATTGGGATTTGGGGCATGAAAAAATTCTAACACTAACCCTAGATCGTTATCAAGCCATGTTAAATATTGGGCCACTAGGAAAGGAAGAGGTTCCATTCTTATTTTATTGTTTATTGTTCCACAGTTGAGAAAAGCATATGGGAGTAGAATATTGAAGTATAATGGAGGAAGTAGAATATCTTGTAACACCCATACAAGCCACAATGTCCATGGAAACTCAGTAGTTAGTGCACTTTCTTTGTGTATGCATTTCATAACTGAGAAGAAAAGAGAAAAGAATAAGACTCACCTTATAGATGGTTTTTTATTCTATTACGTCTTCCTAGGTTACAACTTGTGTTCATTGTGATGATGGTGTGTTATTTGCTTAACTCTTTAATTATAGATCTATTTCATTTTAATATTTTTTGTGATAAGCTATTAATATTAAATATAAATATAAAATAAAAAATTTCATAGGAAGAGACTATAGAATACTATAAGATTTATTTTGATGAACTATTTGATCCAAATTTGGATCGAGGAGCTTGATGGGGCTTAGAAAGGCCTAAAAATAAAAGTTCTCAAAATGGCTTCAAAATGGATGTGTGCATAGGCCTCGTCGATATGAACCCAACACAACTTGAACGGGATCAAATAGACGTCGTATGCTCCATATATTGCACTTTGACCGTTTTCCCAAACAAGCGAAAAGTCAACATGTCAACATGCAAAAAGTCGTGGTCCAATTGGGTTTTGACAAGTGGCACAATTGTGGGAAATTTAAACGGTGCCATGTGGCCCAGACATGGGTTTCCATGTGGCACCCCATCATTTGTTGTCATGGTAAAAGGGATGTTGCACTCTAGGGGATTTGACTGCATGACCTCTAGTTAGGGGAAGTGCTTTGGACATGTCGAATACTAGTGCGCCACCATGGAACTTGTTATAGAAAGTCCACATTTTAATATTTAAAGTGATATAAAGGTGTGAGCGGAGGTGAAAAGGGCTGGGGCCTAGCCCCAGCCCACTGTTACATGTGCTACCCATACAACCTTACACCGACGCTCCTCTATGTGGATAAGCCACGGGTGCGGGGGCCACGAGATACCATTAACCACCAGCACCAACCTACCATATGACTCGGGGGTAATACCATAGGCCAGGCACATTGTTTGGGACTCGGTCCCATTGCATTGTGACATGTGACCAAAACTTATGGGGTAAGGGCCAACGCGCAACCCCTAGGGGCTGGTGCATGGCCATATTAAGCCATGTGACCTGTTATTAAGTGAGCGTGTCCAGAACAAAGGGGATTATCCCAATAATTTTGAAAAATTGGTTTCTCTAACCATATAATAGTGATTTTTTATGGATTATAGGCCTGTTTTTGGAGATTTTTGGCCCTTTTTGGGGGACATTGGGCCCTTTTTGAGGCCAGATCTTGGGGGGAGATTGGGAGATGGTTACCAAATTTAGATCTATATAAACCAGACCTTATTGAGGCCATAGGAGGACATTCATAGAAAGTTTATGCTGAATATTTTCCAAGCCAAAGCCATTTTTATGTAGGGAAGTTGTTGAGGAGCGCACCTTTGCGGGCCATTTCTGGGAGCTCCAGTCATCTGATTTGAGTGTCGTTTCTTTTGTTGGGTTCTAGAGATCTGGTAAAATAAGAACATATTAGTTTTGTAACCTTTTGGCATTGTTGTGATGCCATTTTAAATCTTCGAACATAAATAAGAAAGCCTCACCCACTACGACAAAGGCCTGGAGACGTAGGCGAGATTTGCAAACCCCGTTATCATATTGGTGTTTATGTTTTTTTGTTGTTTATGCTTTGTTTCAGATCTGTACATGTTTATATGGTTTTTATGTCTTCTCATATTTTCTTCCTTTTTCATTAGCTTCCTAATTGGTTAATCAACACATGCTTAATAACTCAACCATTGTCGTTTAAAATATCATTTCGGATCAAGTGCTATCAGAGCTAGTTGATGTTTGGATTTGAGTTTTGCATGTTAACCAGGGGAAAGCTACATCATAGTGAAGGCAATCTTTTTGAAGAGAATCCATTGATTGGATTGATAAAGAGAACTTATCAAAGCGAAAAGATGGCATCGGAAGAGGGACTTTTTCTGGATGAGAGAGATTTTCGAAAATCTTTCTTTTCCATGTCGGAGATGATGAAGGTTTTTTATGAAGATTAATTGGAACGAAAGAGACCAGTTCTTGGTGAATATTCAAAGGGAAAGAGTGAAGAAGGAGAGGATCCTCCTCAAATTACTCCTTCACCTCCATTTTCACCTCCTTCTTCTCCTTCTTCTTCAAGTTCAAGTTCTAAATCCAATGCAAAGAAACATGTCCATAAACATAAGAATGAAATGTCTTTATTAAAACTTGATGTTAAATTCAAATTACCCATGTATGATGGTGAAGTTAATGCAAAGAGACTTGACAATTGGGTCAGACAGATGGAGGTTTTTTGTAGTGTGCAACAAATCAAGGATGAGACCACTCAAATCAAATTGGCATCATTGAGACTTGCAGGCACAACACTCATCTAGTGGCAAAGCAAGTTCCAAAATGGAACACAACAAGTGGGTAATTTATTTCCATCATGGCAAAGTTTTATTTCTGCACTTAGAAAAAAATTCTATCCTTTGAGTTATAAAGAGAAAGCATTAATTGAATGGAAATCTTTAAAACTAAGAAAATTACAAACAATGCAAGAATATACCGATGGATTTCGTAAAATGGCATTGATGTTAGATATTCCTTTACATACCCAAGAAACTCTTATGAAGTATATAGGAGGTTTACCTACACATATTCAAAATATTGTATTCATGTTTGGAACAACTAATCTTGATGAGGTTTCTGTTCAAGTGACATACATTGAAGCAGGGAAAACAAGTGTTGGTGTATCAGGGGAATCGTCTTTAAGGAAAGTGACAAAAGGAAGTCGTATGGAAATAAATCAAATTCAGTGGCAAGAAAGGAAGAGAAGCCCTCTTGCAAACATTGCAAAAAAGAGGGGCATGATGAGGACTGATGTTGGCAGTTGCATCCTGAGAAGAGACCCAAGTGGTTCAAGGAAAAGAAAGGGAGGCAAACAGTTGCAGTGACAACATGACCCACAGACTTGGGATCAGATTCAAGTGATGAATCTAAAGTATCATTGGTTGGTATGATAGGTAAAATTGGTGAAGGATTTGATTGTATAAGTAACTTGTTTCACAAAAGGGTCATCATGAGACACACTAAGGTTGACACATTGATAGATAGTGGATCTCAATCTAACTTAATTTCAGAGGAATTGGTTAAGCAATTGGGATTAACAACATAGATACATCATAAGCCTTACACACTTAAATGGATAAGCAACAATCATCGAATGCACATAACCAAGCAGTGCACATTAAAATTTGCAATTTCGTCTAAGTATGTGGGTGAGGTAACATGTGATGTGGTGCCACTAAGTGAATGTGGAATGGTCTTAGGCAGTCCATACTTGTTTGATCGTAAAGCAATCTTCTACAGGGAAAAGAATCAATATCATTTAACCAAAGCAGGTCAAGAATATGTGGTTCATTCTCATCATGTAAAGGCAAATAAAACTCTTCAAACAATGGAACAATTAAGAAAGGAAACTCAAGCAAGAAACACACCTATAATTGTTTCAAGTCAAGTAATAGATCTTAAGCAAGAACAAGAGATGATTGTAGAATGGCAAATCAATCACAGTTTGCTTCAAGATAAGGTAATGTTGTGCAAATATTACAAACATATCAGCTCATTTGCAGTCATATTTTTTATTCTATCATCAGTAATGTTGTCTACATGGATGATAGTAGCTTCAGTAAGATGTGACAGGGTTCAAATGGCTAACAATATGTTGTTAGCTATCATGATTGTGTTATAATTGATCTTGATGAGACAGATGCACATGGAAGAGTTCAAATATAGGGAACAAGTAGAGTGGCCTATCCCGAGCTTGACGACTGGTCAATAAATCTTTTGGGACCAAAAGGTCTTTTAGTGGGGAGGTGTGATCCAGATTTGGATCTGGGAGCTTGATGGGGCTTAGAAAGGCCTAAAAATAAAAGTTCTCAGAATGACTACAAAATGGACGTGTGTATAGGCCTCATTGATATGAACCCAAT
>SNQJ01S0013217.1:114615-136711 GCA_010110895.2 Picea sitchensis | reverse complement strand
TGCTTTGGAATAATTAAATCTAGAGAGGTGTGGGAGGAGGAGGAGGATTGACGATGGCCATATTCGAGGAATTGACCCATTTTTCATTCAATATCGATAGTTTCTAGGTCGAGATGATGGGGCATTGGGAAATGATGCATCATGAATGAGATCGATGGAGTGTGAAATGGCTCGATAGGGTGGGAGAGTGAGAGACATTTGCAAATTATAGGAGGAGAGGGTGTACGGCGGGAGGTGTCGTATTAGTGAGGTTCTCAGGCTTAACATGGTGGGCCAAACATAGAGAAACATCTTTGTGGTGAATGACATCGTTAGTTTCTTATTTCCCAGGATGTGTCTGGGTGAAAGTGTGAGGCGTTGAAGCAATCAAATAGGTGTGTCCTTCATGATGAATATTGTACTGATGGGATTCGACATGGTACATGGCTTGGTGATCTTGCTGGTATGGGAGACCTAGCAAGAGGTCAGCATAATCTAAAGGTGGAACACCATAGACCATGGTGTCCCAGAATGGGCCAATGGAGAAAGTTATTGTGTATCATTGGGAGATAGTGATGTGGGGTCCTCCCTTTTGTACCCATCCAAGTTGATAGGGATATGAGTGGGTGGTGTTAGGAAGTTGCATATGTTGGACTAATTCTTAGGATACTAGATTATTTTGGATGCCATTTTCCAAAATGAGAGTATCAATTTCATGTTTGATTTTGAATTCATACGTAAAGAGGGGAGCCTTAGTGCGACCTAGTTCAGGTGTAGTCATGAGAATGAGGGACGGGTCTGCGTCGATGGGGTTGGTGAGAGAGTTAATTTCTGGTTGTTGTGGAAACTTAGTGGGCGTGACCTCTGCAACTAAGTTTTGATGGGGGTAGATATATTTAATGGCTCGACAGTCGACAAACTTGTGGGAGTTTGTCTTGTGAAAGGTAAACCAAACCATATTTTTGGTCGTTGATGAGGAAGAAGGATAAGGTTGGGGATGAGAAGGAGGAAGGTAGGAAGACGAGGTTCAATTTAGAGGACATCGAATTTGAGGGGATACCTTACGTTCTATGGACAAGGCCCATAAGAATGCCTTGTACAGAGAGGATCTTTCAAAAATATCAACTCCATGATGAAGAGGAAACAAATGACCAGAATTAAATTTGATTATTAATACCTTGTCGGGATCGTTGTTATGGAGTTGTATGCGCAACTTGTAGAAGAATTCAATGTGGCCTTGTATGGACCGAGTTGAAAGATGGTGGAGTTGCAACTTCTTGGAGAAAATAATTTGGAGATAAAATCGGGGATAGAAGCGCTGACGCAAGGCATGACAGAAAGCATCCCAAGAAGAAATACAACTAGTTGTCAAAGACTGCAGTGTACCGAGCTCCACAACCAATTAAGACTATTCCAATTGAGTGTCCCAAAATGTTTGAGCGATCCCTTCTAGTTGCAGGCTGTTGATCTGTAATTTAGTGGATTCTTCCATCTTGAGGGAAGTCTTGAATTATTTGAAGAGGCTACAGATCCAGGAATCGTCCGTCTCGCCATTAATTTTCCCGATGAACTTTGGTAACTGAAAATGTGTGTCTAGCTACATGGTCATTGGAGTCCAACATTGCTGGATTTGAAGTAATTCATGGAGGGCCAATGCCAATTCTTCAACTAGATTTGACATGGATGAACTAGAATCCTCACTAGAGACTTCTCTTCTGGCCGACATGGCCTGAAAGCACGGAAGAGATGGAATATATCCTCTTGAAAGAAGAAGTGTGAGCTACCAAAGGGGGCTCTGAGGAAGGTGAGTGAGGAACCCTGAGAATGTCACAAATGTTGCATCAGTGTAGATGCATAGAAGAACACTGAGAAGGGAGAAAAGGATGCTCAGATCAAGAGTGTGTACTAATTAGTTGAAGAACATAAAAACAAATTGTGAAATTGGTGGATGTTTTCTTCATCTTCTCCTTCTTCAATCTGTGTGGAAGCTTCCACAAGGAAACCAATCTCATATAATTTTTTCTTCAATGAGAGTACATATGATGATGGTGCACTACTCTTATGAAGGGCACACTTCGGGAAAACCAGAAAACACTCTTACAAGGAGGGCGAACTATATTCACTTAGTGTGCACTTCATAAAATGCTAGCCAAAAATCTTTATGGAAATGAATAGAGAGGCCACATCTGTATAATTGGTGCACAGTAAACATACACACTCATACACCAGAAACGCTAAATAAGCAAGAGAGGAAACGATGTGGAAAACTTCATCAAATCTATTAGAGAAAAAACGTCCCCTTTAATAATGAAACATGACTTCCTCGTGACCCAATAATAGTGGGGATGTTACATTCCCCCTCCCCTACAATTGTGCACCATCCTCTGTGTACAACACCATGTTGAAATACATATTACATCACAATACTTTAAAATTAAAACAAAATTCTGCAATTTTTTCTCTCCAACAATAGTCCCAACCATAATCGTTCTTCTCATCTTGCTGACCCAAGGAATTCACCCCATTCACTGCCTTTAGTCCATTGGGTTGAAATATTATTTTATCAAGGATATTAGCGTAGGTGACCAAGAATTTTTGAGATGTGGTTCTGGAAACTAGCAGCCCAAAAATGGAGTGTTGCATTTTTAGCTTCTATTTTCTTGAAAATTGGAAAACATTTGCAGGTATTCCTCCCACATAGTTTCTTCATACTTCCATGTTGCACCTTCGTGACCATAGCAAGTCCATTGAAGCCTTACCATCCATGTGCATTTGTTCCTGAGCACTTTGACTTTTTGGTCTAATGCATACCGGTAAATCCGCTTCATGTTCCAAGTGCATCTCAATCCAGTCAATTGTGTGGTTATGTTGAGGCACATATTTCTTTACTAATGATACATCAAATTCATTAATGCAAGAAATGCTAGAATATATGCAACTGGCCGCATCTTGTCTAATATTTCGAAAGACGCACAAAATATTTTTTCCAACTTTGGGTAACAACCCAATCTTATCGAACATATTTTCCCTTTCACTTTTATCAAAACATATTTACCCACCTTAAAACCTCTGGAAATTCTTTTCTTGTATGGATAACTTTTATGTTTGTCTGCATTTAAATTCTCTTGATTTTTGCCATCTTATCTTCCATTACCTGCAACAAATATGTCCCAATGACAACTTTGTCTTCTAGGTTATCCCAACTTGCTCGTGTGTTACACTTCTTTCCATACAACTCTTCAAATGGGTTCACTTTTAATGAGGCTTGATACGCATTAATTGTAAGCAATCTCTACTAAGTGGGTATATAGTCTTCCAATTTTCATGGTTAGTCCATCACATACATAGTGAGTATGTCTTAAATTATCCTATTGGTCATCTCTATTTTTCCATCTGGTTTATATATTGTACTAAGATTTAGATTTGTCTCAAAGCCTTCGAACAATCCTTGGTAGAATTTGGATGTAAATTTGGAAATCTTTGTTTGAAACTATTTCCTTAGACACTCCATATAGATTTCTTATGTTGAGAGGTGATTGACATTTGTGACTCAAAAAACATCTCTCCTTCTGCTACCAACGCTAACGAGTCGAATCGATCAACAGGTACGAATCATAGTACTGAGTTTCCACAACAAATTGAATTTTACATTCAGTCTTCGCAATCTTCTAACTCTTTGATAATACATCTATTTTTATAATTTTCGAGCTGCATCGATTGAAGCTCGTGAAGGTGCGTGGATCAAGGTTTCGATGAAAAGAATGAAATGGAGGGAAATAATAGAAACGGCTTCCCTTCCCACTCCATTTCCAAAGACTCTATTCTCTTTTCTCTTGTCTATACACTTGGTATATTAATTTATGTGGAAATTCAAATTGAGGAAAAAATTATAAGCAATATTATCTATTTTTTTTCTTATTCAAGGGAGAATTACAATAACTTTTAAAGACATACAACCATTCTCTCCTCTCACAATGTACTAACTTGCACTCCATTGTAATCTACCTTTATGGATATATTAGTATATATAATATCTATCACTCATTTACACAAACTGATAATAAATAGATCACATAATTATACAAACAGTTTATAAATAGATTATATGCATATACATGTAATCCCATGAAAAAATTAGTTAGCATGTTTCCAACACCCCCACCTAGATTATTCGTCGCCATCCTAAACCTAATGCGCTAGACATGCATTCTAGTCGTCCCCCGAATGAAATTGACTCGTTTTTCGTTTCGTAGTTATTATTATTGCTGGATTGTGCTGCAAACAGTCCTCTTAAAGGGTTGCGACTTTGGATATGGTTTCGGTATATCTGAGTTCGAGTGTCATGCAATGTCTACGACATATTTGTTTACATACGGAGTTAACATGTTTTTTAAATAGTGCGTAGACTTTTTCATTTATTAATGGAGAGTTTTCTAATTTTACTTTGATGTACCAATGTTAATGTTCTAGAGCTTTATATTTCAATTACTCAATTTAATATTAATAAATTTACATATTAAGATTTGCAATTATATATATCTGATTGAGTTTGTAGTTAATATTGAATTCAAGATATTTATATGAAGATATTTTTTTTTAATTATTGTTGTTATATGTAAAATTATTCTAGTTGATTCTTTTGGATTTACTTATTCTTGTTGTTGTTAATGATTATAGGCATATCCATATTAGAGTACAAGTCCTTGAAGATTATTAGTTGCTTACCTAAGTCATAAATACTCTTTTTCATAAGAACAATATTATCAATATAAAAGAGGATGATGACTATATATATATATATATAGCTTTAATGGGCTTAATGCTCAAGAACATGTGTTTCCTCCTTGAAGATCACAAGTTCACAGAGAAGAATATGTATACCTCAAACATTAGAGAATCTCTTGTCCAACCATCAATTTAGTGTGGCTTCACCCTAACCTTAAGAAATTAATTATTATTATTATTATTATAAGAATATTATAGATATATATATTAACATATAAATTTGAAATAAAATTATATTTTATAATAATAATTTTTTTTTATAAAATTATGAATTTTATTTAATTTAACTAATTGAGAAAAAAAATATCGTCTTCCCTATTAATTATTATCAGTTAATATATATTCTATTATAAAAATTGATTAATTATCAGTTAATATATATTCTATTATAAAAATTTATAAATTTTTTTGTAGATGGTTATTAATTCAAAATGAAATAAAAAATTGAAATCCATTTCTTAAATAACTATTTTTTGATAAACTATTCGAATCTTTATTTATAACGAATAAATTAAACCATTACACAATTTGATTAAAAATCCATTCCAATCTTTGATTATTTATTCTTTTGATTTAGCAATCACTACAATTTTATCAATTAATCAATGTACAACCTTTCAAATATCAATCTTCATTCATTTCGACGTGATCTTATTTTTTATTTGACCGGAATGATTTTGTCAAATTTGAAATGTACAATTTAATATCGAACGAGTCAAAATTATTCTATTGTAACATTAGAAATAAAAAAATATTTAAATAAATGAGTATAATGTTTTTTAATAGTTTATCACTACACTATTAGATAATTTCAACTTTTAACTATGTAAATATCTTTTTTTATATTTAATGTAATTTTTGAAAGTAGAAACTAAATGGAGTTGTATTGAGTGAAGCTAAGCCAATTTTTAATTTATACACTTAAGAGTGGCCAAACTAATGGTTAAGAACATGTGTTTCCTTATAAGAGGTTACAAGTTCAAATCCTACCTTGTTAATTACATATCATATTACATATTTTGTTCAAAACTCTACTCGTCCAGAAAAAAAGGAGCAAACAACAACCACTCAAAACATTGAAAATCCAATTTGATATCTCTTAGAATAGGGGCTAGTATGATGTCCTCGACATCATTTTTCTACCTGACCTATTCTATAACCAACTTTGAATCATCCAAAACCATGAGTAATATCTAATAAAAATATAATCAGTATGGTTGAGATATAGAACTACGCCAACAACGCACTTTGGTGGGTTCCCTTGACTTTCCCCATTGAAATACCCCCGAAGAATTTCAAAGTCAATAGAAAGTAGAATTGGGTTACGAGGGATTTTTTCCTTGGGGTATTCCTTGAATTATGTTGCATAATTAACATTAATTATTGTTGATATTTCCAGTGGAAGAAACTTCTCCTTGAACATGGCACTATTATGATCCCACAAGAGGTTTGAGACAAACAGACTCGGGAGTCCTACATTGATCCAGAATTGGATATAGGAGCCTGATGGGGCTCAGAAAGGCCTAAAAATAAAAGTTCTCATAATGGCCTCAAAATAGACGTGTACGTAGGAATCATTGATACGAACCCAACTCATCTTGAACGAGCTCAAACGGATGTCGTATTCTCCTGATATGGCGATCTGTTCGTTGTTCCAAATAAGCAAAAAAAATGATGACTGTATCGTCTGTAAAGTCCGTACAGTGTCACATGGCAGCTGACTATACAGGACGTACGACCGTACAACTAACACGGTAGGCACAGTTGGTAGCTGACCTTATAGTGACTGGGCGTACAAACTGACACGTGGAAGTCATAGTTTGCAACAGACCGTACAGTGCCTAGGCGTACAGACTGACATGTGGCAGACAGTGTTGATAGGGCAGATGAGGTGGCAGTCACATGTCGTAGAGCTGGACCAATCGACGTTTGACACTTGGCATCGAATTCAACAAATGAAGAGGTGCCATGTGGCCCATACATCGGCTGCCATGTGGCACCCATTTGTTGGTGCATGTTTATGCCAAGATTTTGGAGTTCACAAGGTTTGATCACGCGACCTCCCACCGAGCCGAATGATTTGGGAGGGTCGGGCTAGCCAGCCTGCCCTCACGTTGGTCCTTAACCCTTATCCTAATACATTCTATTTAAGTTTAAAGGTGTGTAGTATCGATGGAGGTTAGGGCTCGGGTTACGCCCCAACCCCCCGATTTTGGCATACACCATGCAACTTTACCCTGGTGCTATACTCTAGGATAAGGGACAGACATGGAGGCCACGGAATAGAAACGAACACCATATGACTAGTGTCATAGACCAAGATCTGGGCATGTTGATCGACCCTTGGCTCCTTTTGAAGCACCATAAGACCGAGGGTTGCGAAGGAGGGGCCAACACACAACCCCTAGGGGGTTGGCGCTTGGCCACATGGTACCATGTGACCTGGAAAAGAGGGAACACATCCATTTTTAGGGGCTTGTTTCATTATTTGCCAAAAAAGTGGTTTTTAAACTATAGTATATGATTTTTATGGATTTATTTAGCTGTTTTTGGAGATTTTTTGCCCTTTTTGGGCGATATTGGGCCCTTTTTGAGGTCAGATCTTGGGGGGAAGTTGGGAGATGGTTACCAAATTCATATCTATATAAAAAATGTCCTCTTGAGGCCATGTGAGGAAATTTAGAGTAGACTTATGCTGAAGATTTTCCAAGCCAAACCCATTTTTATGCAGGGAAGTTGTTGAGGAGCGTAGCTTTGCGAGTCATTTCTAGGAGCTCCGGTCATCCTATTTTAGTGCCATTTCTTTTATTGGGTTCTAGATATCTGGTAGAACAAGCCCATATCAGTTTTTAAACCTTTTGGCACTACTATGATTTCGTTTTAAAGCTTTGAACAGAAATAAGAAAACCTCACCCACTGAGACAAATGCATGGAGACATAAGCAAGATTGCCAAACTCCGTTATCACTTTGGTGTTCTCTGGTTTGTTCTTCTTCTTGTTTTATTTCATATCTGTATATGTGCATATGGATATGATGTTTCTTCTATAATTCTTCCTCTTTCATTCATCTTCCTAAATGGTTAATAAACACATGCATATTAACTCAACCATATTCATTTAAAAGATATTTTCGAATCAAGTGGTATCAGAGCTAATTGACATTTTGATTTGAGTTTTTCATGTTAACTACAGAAAAGATACATCGTGGTGAAGGTGATATTGTTGAATAGAATCCATTGATTGGATTAAGAAAGAGAACTCTCAAAGCAAGAAGATGGCATTAGAAGAGGGACTTTCTTAGGATGAGTAAGAGTTTGGAAAAACTTTCTTCACCATGTCGGAGATGATGAAGGTTTTGTATGAGGATTACTTGGAACATAAGAGACCAGTTTTGGGTGAATCTTCAAAGGGAAAAAGTGAATAAGGAGAGGATCTTCCTCAAATTCCTCCTTCACCTCCATAATCACCTCCTTCTTATCCTTCTTCTCCAAGTTCAAGTTCTAAATCCAATGCAAAGAAAAATGTCCATAAACATAAGAATGAAATGAATTTATTAAAACTTGATGTGAAATTCGAATTACCTATGTATGATAGTGAAGTTAATGCAGAGAGACTTGACAATTGGGTCATACAGATGGAGGTTTATTGCAGTGTACAAAAAATCAAGGATGATGCCACTCATATCAAATTGACATCATTGAGACTTGTAGGCAAAACACTCATATGGTGGCAAATCAAGCTGCAAACTGGCACACAACAAATGGGTAATGTATTTCCATCATGGAAAAGTTTCATTTCTGCACTTAGAAAGAAATTCTATCCTTTTGGTTATAAAGATAAAAGCATTATTTGAATAGAAAGCTTTAAAATTAAGAAAAGGACAAACAATGCAAGAATACACCGATGGATTTCGTAAAATGGCATTGATGTTAGATATTCTTTTACATACCCAAGAAACTCTTATGAAGTATATAGGAGGTTTACCTACACATATTCGAAGTAGTGTATTCATGTTTGGACCAACTAATCTTGATAAGGTTTTTGTTCAAAGGACATACATTCAAGTAGGAAAAACAGGTGTTGGTGTATCAGGGGAATCGTCTTCAAGGAAAGAGGACAAAAGGACATGGCATGGAAAGAAGTCAAATGTAGTAACAAGAAAGGAAGAGAGGCCCTCTTGCAAGCATTGCAAGAAATAGGGGCATGACGAGGACTGTTGTTGGCAATTACATCCCGAGAAGAGATGGAAGTGGTTCAAGGAAAATAAAGGGAGATAAATAGTTGCAGTGACAACACGACCCACAGACTTGGGATCGGATTCAGGTGATGAATTTAAAGTCTCATTGTTTGGTATGATAGGTAAAATTGGTGAAGGAATTGATTGTAGAAGTAACTTTTTTCACATAAGGGTCATCATGTGACATACTAAGGTTGACACACTGATAGATAGTGGAGCTCAATCTAACTTAATTTCAGAGGAATTGGTTAAACAATTCAGGTTAACAACACAGATACATCTTAAGCCTTACACACTTAAATGGATAAGAAGTAATCATCACATGCATATAACAAAGCAGTGCACATTAAAATTTGCAATTTCATCTAAGTATGTGGACGGGGTAACATGTGATGTGGTGCCACTAAGTGAATGTGGAATGGTGTTAGAAATCCTTACTTGTATGATCGTAAAGTAATCTTCTACAGGGAAAAGAATCAATATCACTTAACCAAAGTAGGTCAGGAATATGTCGTTCATGCTCATTATGTAAAGGGAAATAAAACTCTTCAAACGATGGAACAATTAAGAAAGGCATCTGAAGCAAGAAACATGCCTATAATTGTTTTAAATCAAGTAATCTATCTTAAGCAAGAACATGAGATGATTGTAGAATGGAAAATCAATCATACTTTGCTTCAAGATAAGCTATTGTCATGCAAATATTAAAAACATATCAGTTCATTTGCAGTCATTTTTTTGATGCTATCATTAGTAATGTTGTCTATACCAATGATAGTGGCTTCAGTAAGATGTGACAGGGTTCAAATGGTTAACAATATGTTGTCAGTTATCATGATTGTTTTATAGTTGATCTTGATGAGACAGGTGCACATGAAAAATTTCAAAGAAAGAGAACAAGATAGGTGGCCTATCTTGAGCTTGATGACTGGTCAGTAATATTTTGGGGACCAAAAGGTCCTTAGTGGGTAGGTGTGATCGAGGAGCCTGATGGGGCTCAGAAAGGATTAAAAATCAAAGTTCTAAGAATGGATTCAAAATGGATGTGTGCATAGGCCTCATCGATACGAACCCAACCCAACTTGAACGGGCTCAAACAGACGTCATATGCTCCTGATATGATGATCTATTAATTTTTCCAAACAGACAAAAAATAATGATGATTGTACAGTACGTACAGTGCCACGTGATAGCTGGCTGTACATGCCATATGTTCATACAACTAACGTGGAAGGCACAATTGGCAGTTGATCGTACAGTGACTAGGCGTACAGACTGACATGTGGCAGGCACAGTTGGCATTTGATCGTACAGTGACTGGGCGTATGGACTAACACGTGGCAGACAATGCTAACAGGGACGATGAGGTGGCAGGCACGTGTGGAAGAGCTAGACCAGTCGGTGTTTGACACTTGGAAAAATATTTGGTGAATGAAGAGGTGCCATGTGGCCAAGACATGGGCTGCCACATGGCACCCATTCGTTGGTGCAAGTTTATGCCAAAATTTTGGATTTCACATCGTTTGATCGCGTGACCTCCCATCGAGACGAATGACTTGGGAGGGTCGGGATAGCCAGCTCGCCCTCGTGTTGGTCCTTAACCCATATCCTCATACATTTTATTTAAGTTTAAAGGTGTGTAATATGCGCGGAGGTTAGGGTTGGAGCTAGGCCCCAACCCCCCAGTTTGGGCATACACCATGCGACTTTACCCTGGCGCTATACTCTTGGATAAGGGATGGGCACAAAGGCCACGGACTAGAAACAAATTCCATATGACTAGGGGTGAAGACTAATAGTTGGGCACGCCGATTGGCCCTCAGTTCCTTTTTAAGCACCATACGACCAACGGTTGCGGAGGAGGGGCCAACGCGCAACCCCTAGGGGGATGGCGCTTGGCCACATGGTACCATGTGACTTGGAAAAGGGGGTGCGCATCCATTTTTTGGGGCTTGCTTCATTATTTTCCTAAAAATTGGTTTTTAAACTATAGCATATGATTTTTATGATTTTATTCATCTATTTTTGGAAATTTTTTATCTTTTTGGGGGAATATTGGGTCCTGTTTTAGGAAAGATATTGCGGGGAAGTTGGGATATGGTTACCAACTTTAGATATATATAAACTAGGCCTTCTTGAGGCCATGGGAGGATATTCATATTAGGTTTATGCTGAATATTTTTCAAGACAAAGCCATTTTTATGCAGGGAAGTTGTTGAGGAGCACACCTTTGCAGGTCATTTCTAGGAGCTCCGGTCATCTGATTTCAATGTCATTTCTTTTGTTGGGTTCTATAGATATGCTATAAGAAGACCATATCAGTTTTGTAACCTTTTTTCACTACAGTGATTTCATTTTAAAGATTTGAACAGAAATAAGAAAGCCTCACCCACTGAGATAAAGGCCCGAAGATGTAGGCGAGATTGTCGAACTCCGTTATCACTTTGGTGTTCTATGGTTTATTTTTCTTCTTGCTTTATTTCAGATATTTATATGTGCATATGGATGTGATGTTTCTTCTATAATTCTTCCTCTTTCATTCAAATTATTAAATGGTTAATAAACACATGCATAATAACTCAACTATAGTCATTTAAAAGATTTTTTCGGATCATGCATAAAACTTCACAAATCTGTCAATGGTCCACTCTTTGAGTATTTCATCCAAGCTTTCCTTTTTCCAAGAAGACTTGGCATCTATATTTTCCATGATCAAATTCATCATGTAGGCTGTGTATAAACATAATATAAATAAGTGAGAAATGGATTTTGAGTCTTCTTTATAGAGAGTGAAGCGGTTGGGTCCGCACCAACCCCTCTTTAGACAATTGTCCCATGTGAGTAATTTATTATTCAAGGCCATCCAAAGAGTAATTTTACATCTACTGGTAGATTCAAATTTCCACATCAAAACCCATGACCATTTTTTAGGCCTGACAAATTTTTCTTCATGCCATACTTTGTACCCGAACTTCACAGTAAAGGATCCACTTTTTCGATTCATGGACCAACAAAGTGAATCTTTTAGGTCATCATCCATAGAGACGTGGTTTTCACATAAAATACCAATGTAGGACCTTCATTCCTCTGCTAAAATTCCAGAGATCCTGAGAGAAACCTCCTCTCTCCAACTTGATCATCCTCTGGGTTGCACGTTTCCCACTCTTGATTCGTTAAGACTGAACATGTTCTGAGCCCTAAGCTTTTGGAGTACAGGGTAATAAAGTTTATAATAATATTAAAAATATATATAAATATTTTTTAACATATTAATATATTTTATAATAATTTAATATTAATGTATTAAGCCAACATAGAGCCATCTTAAATACGTATCTATCAAGTACCGAGGGATCAAATCTCTCGACTTGCAAACCTTTAACCTTTCCTCAATTTTTTCACTCTAAAAAGGATTTTCACCTTGATAAATTCCATCCCTCTCAGTGCTTGATTGGTTTGAAGTCAATATTGATCTATGGTGGTAATTTATTACTCAAATTTAAAACAAATTCAAATTGAATATATGTTAGTTTAAGGCATTGAAAATTTTATGGTAAAAATATAATTGATAAAATAATTTAAATAATATAGTCCATAAGTTTTTATTTGTTCAAAATAAGTTTTTTCTTTATAGTGACAAATTTATAATGAAAATGGCTCTTATCTTCATTACGACTAATTTTGTTTATGGGATATTAAGAAAAATGGTAAGAAATTAATTAGTTTACTTTAAAAGTATATGTTTGTACTAAAAATATTGGAGAGAGAAATTTTCCCAACTCTTCTTGATTTTGGTGAGGTAACACATTAGGTGATATTTTTAAATTGAGACTTAATAAGACATTTTAAAAGAGAGTGTTTTACATCCTCCACCTGCTTAGTATCAGGAAGATGACAAATTATTTCATCACATTGTGTTTTAGGAATTATCCAATTCACTATGGAGCTTTTGAGAGTTCATTCTTATTTTGGCAATGTTTATTTTCTTCTTTAGGCTATCTATAATAGAAAGATACCTTTGATATTAGATAATAGGGATAATGGCCTCCTTTTTGGGTATGCAATATATTTTTTCACAACTAAACCTAGATTATGCGTTGCTTGACGTGCACACGGGGATTTCAAGAGGGTAGGAGACCCGTGAAAAACTAATGGCATTTTTTGCATCTGTTTTTATTGGTTTTTCGACACATGGTTTTCTTCGATGGTTTTCTAATTCCTATAAAGGAATTAGGGTAGTTGACTAATCTACGTCAATGTATTAGGTATTTTGGATGTCATGGGATCATAAATATATTGTATTGTAAATTATGAAGAAATACGATGAATAAAGAATTAGAGGTGAAACTCTAAACAGGTTGTTGGTTTTCCTGGTTTGGGTTTCGAGGGTAAATCTTTGTATAATTTGTTTGTGTCATTGTATATTTCCTATTATTAGGGATATATTTGCAATAATTAATTGTACAAGGTTAAAATCAACATTTGGTATCATAGTAGTTATTGGCTTTTGGGAGACGACTGTGTGGTGAAGGGTTTGGCTCGAGTTCGTGAAAAACCTTGTTACAGTGGGATATTTGTGGTATCGATATATTCAGGTGAAAATAAATGGTGAGTAATTCAAAAAGAGAGATCGAGAAATTTAAGGGGAAACGTTTTGAATAATCTATTGGTGGAAAAAGATTAGTGGATCACTGCAGATATAGGTACTGTATGTACAGGAATGGAAATAGTAAAGTGGACAAAATTGGATCGAAAGGCAAAGAGCACAAACTGGTTGTGTCTCTCATATTCAATATTAATGAATGTGTTATTTTAAGCTACAAGAAAGGCATTATGGGATAAGTTAGGGGCTTTGTATTAGGTAAAGTCCCTTCTAAACAATTTTTTCCTACATAAGAAGTTGTACAACCTAAGGATGAAATATGAATACTCCATGACAGAGAAATTGAATGCCTTCAATACTATCATAAGTGAGGTATTATTTGTTTATATTAAGACTTATGATGAAGATACATGTATAATTTTATTATGATATTTACCAGACTCGTGGGATAGTATGGTTATGGCCATATGTAGTAATGCAACTACATTAAGCTTCAATGATTCCGTATCATCCTTGTTTTCGTAGGGGATGAGGTGGAAGAACATGGAAGGAAAAAGAGAAAACTCCTTATTTTCAAGAGGAATCTCCCGAGTAAGAAATAGATCTAAGTACACAAGTGGGAGATGTAAATCTAGTGGAAGATCTAAATATCCAGGAATATTTGTAAAGTTATGAAGGAGATCTGGAAAATAATGTCACTACAAGAAACAATGTATTTCCAAAAGTGTTGAGAGAGGGAAGGAATATGACAATGCTCCTTATACACAAGAAAAATCCTCCATGGGTAAAGGAGGGGATGTGTACTTGGCTTCTTCAAGAACACATGTACATCATGAAGCATGGCTATTCAACTCAGATGCATTATTTCATATGACTCCTCACATGGAGTGCTTCTACAGATATCAAAGGTATGATGGAGGTGACATTTTTATAGGAGATGAATCAACATACAAAATCGTAGGATGCAGAAAAATCAAGTTGAATATCATGGATGGAAGGATTAGAAGACTCCCTAGTGTTCTTCACATCCCAAGATTGGCCATATATTTTATTTTTGTAAGAAAAATGGATGATGTAGGGGTAAAAACATTCCTTGAAAAGGGATTTTGTAGGATGGTTTGTGGATAAATGGTGTTGTTGAAGAGAGTTCAATTTGAAAATATGTATAAGTTACAGGGAAACACTATTAGTGATGGGTGCAATGGTTCCATTTATCATGGGATTAGAGTGTAAGAAGAAAAAATCCTATAGTCCATGGAGAAAATTCAATGTTCTGACATTAGAGAACATGGCATATTAGAGAGAAGGGCCTTTGAGTAGGTCATGGTAAAGGTATGGCCAAAATTATGGGCAATTTCTCTCTCAATTTTGATTTCTATCAACATTTTTTATATGGGAGGTAGAATCGTCTAATATAATCCTCTGGAGCTATGAGAGTAGAGGGGATTTTATAGTTGGTGCACAATGATGTGTTTGGACCTGTGTTGGTTTCATCACTAGGAAAATCTGTGTAATATGTCTCATTTATAGATGAATTCTCAAGGAATACATGGATTTATTTCCTCAAGAAGAAATATGAAGTCTTTCACAAATTCAAAGAGTTTAAGGCTCTGGTGGAGAATAAGATATAGAAGAGAATTAAGGTGTCGACAATGGATAATGGTGGAGAATTCTACAAAATCCAATTCGAGGAATTTTGTAATAAGTATGGTATATAAAGAAAAAAGACTACTCCATACACATCTCTGAAGAAAAATGGAGTTTTAGAAAGGACGAATAAGACATTTATGGAAAAAGAAAGGTTCATTCTTAGTGGCGCTAGGTTAGGAAAATAATTATAGGTAGAGGCAATGGATATTTCACATTGTGTGGTCAATAGATCATCTTCATCATTATTGTATTACAAGACTCCACATGAGGTATGGACTAGTAAGAAACCAGGTCTTACGCATCTCAGGGTATTTGGATGTGATTCCTATCTTCACGTTCCAAAGGAAAACAAGAGTAAATGAGATAAAGGGAAGAAAAATGTATCTTTATTGGTTATAAATATGGTCTGAAAGGTTATAAGCTTTGGAACCCAAAAACCAAGAAGGGAGTGTATAGCTGAGATTTGGTATTTACAGAAACCAAATATTTTTTCAAACAAGAAGTCCTACAAACGGAAGAGGAATGAGATAAAATAGATTTTTAATTGAAGGATAATGAATCATACTCTAAAGAAGAACAAGAATCATAAGAAAAAGAGTCCCATACTCCATTATTGAGGATATTGGTTAGGGAAATAAGAAAACCCAAAAGGTATAGTCCATATGATTTTCATTCACATTTTTATTTCTTTATTACTAATAATGATCCTAGAACTATTATAGAGGTAGTGGATTCATAGGATGGAAAACTCTAGAAAAAGGCCATGATGGAAGAAATGGTAGATTTGGACAAGAATGATGCTTGGGATCTAGTGGAATTTACAACTAGAAGAAATCCCATTGGTACCAAATTGAAATTCAAGAAGAAGTTGAATGCATAAGGAAAAGTGGAGAAATACAAAACTTGGTTAATACAAAAAGGTTGTTCCCAAGTAGAGGGAGTTGACTATGGTGAAATTGTTTCTCGTGTTGCCAAGTTAACATCAATTATATTTATTTTACTTGTTGTTGTTTCTTTTGATTTTGAAGTAGAATAGATATATTTGCAGACAACATTCCTACATGGGGATCTGGAAGAAGAAATATACATTAAGCAATCAAAATATTTTGTTATGAAGGGAAATAAAGAGTTGGCGTGTAGGATGAAAAATTCCTTGTATGGGTCAAAACAAACACAAAGGATGCAATATAAAAAAATTATACTTATATGTTGGGACTTGGATTCATGAGGAGAAAAGATGATGACTATGTGTATTTCAAATTTATCGATGGTTATCTTATTTATTTGGTATTGTATGTGGATGATATGCTGCTGATAGGAAACACCAAGGAGATTATCCAGGATGTGAAAACTCAGTTTTCCTATAAATTTTACATGAAGGATGTTGGTGTTCGAAATTTCATTTTGGGCATGGGAATTAAATGAGATCAAGCAAACAAGAAAATATGGTTAAATAAGATAAAATATGTCAAAACAATATTGCAAAGGTTTAATATGCAGGAATATAAATAGATCATGGTTCCTATTCCTATAGGTGTAAATTTATCTATGGATCAGTGTCCCAATACATAGAAAGAGGAAGAGGAGATGTCTCATGTTCTGTATGGTAGTGTAATTTTCAGTTTGATGTACGCAATTGTATGTACTAAACCATACTTTGCACATGCATTGAGAGTTTTGAGTAGGTATATGTCAAAACCATGGAAGGGGATTTGGACAACAATCACAAGGGTTTTTCAGGTATTTGTGTGGCAATATTAGCAATGGATTGTGCTACCAAGGAAGACCAATATTGGATAGAGTGTTGGGAATACACGGGTTGTTTGATGTAAATTGGGCTACAAATATGAATGAAAAAATATCGATAAATAGTTATGTGTTTAACTTGTTTGGAGGAGAAATGAGTTGGATGAGAAAAAGACAGGTTGCAGTGGCACTCTCAACTACAAAAGTTGAATACATGACAACCACTTATGCAAGCAAGGAATCAGTATGGTTACAAATATTGTGTTTAGGTATTGGGTTGGTACAACAATATGTAAGGATAGATTGTGAGAGTTAGAGTGCAATCTTCCTGGCGAAGAACATGACTTATCATTAAAATACAGAGCATATTGATGTCCAATATCACTTTGTGAGAGACACGGTTGAAGATAAGAAGGTGTTGTTTACTAAGATGGAAAATTTGAATCATGTTTTAGATTCATTGGCAAAGTATGTGAGCACCGATAAGTTATCTTGATGTAGAGAAAACATGGGCATTGTTTCTTTGGATTCTTGACTATGTAATCATGTAACCACATATATACCAAGAAAAAAAGAAGTGGGAGAATGTTGGGTATGTATTATATTCTTTGGAAAACTAAACCTAGAGTGTGCATTGCATCCGAAGTGTGTGGTTTTTAAACGGGGGCGAAACCCCTGAAAAAGAAAAAAAAATGGTCGGTTTTGCGTCCATTTTTAGTAATTTTTCAACACATGGTTTTCACCGATGATTTTCTAATTTCCTTTAAGGAATTAGGGTTGTTTACTAATATATGTCAATGGATTAGGGGTTTTGGATCTCAAGGGATCAGACACACACACACACACACACATATATATATAAACAATGAAGAAACATGTTGAATAAAGAATTAGAGGTGCAACTCTAAACCGGTTGTTGTTTTTCCGGGTTTGGGTTTTCGGGGTAAAATACAAGTGTAATGTGTGTGTGTGTTTTCTCCATTGTATCTTTGATTTTTTTTTAAGAATCTATTTTCAACAGTTAATTGTGAAAGGTTAAAATCTACACTCTTTATAGTATCTTAATTTATTGTTATTCTTTAGCTCTATACTGCAACTCAATTTATTCTTAAATACACATGTGATTTTATTTTTAATGGTAAACATATTATATCTAGTGACCTCCTCCTATATTCTCCAATAATTTATTTGGCATCTTTATGTCAACCCCTCTTCAGATGAAACTAGCTTTGACTAGAGTTTGAAACAATCTTAGGAAGCCTATTTTCTTTCATGCTAATTGTCTTCTACTTGTACATTAGATAACTAGTCATGCCCATATTCTCAATAGTGGAAAAATGATATAGGAGGATATGATAGAGCATATTTCTTTTAATTTAAAAAAAAAATTAAAATAATTGTTCTATATTTGCACAAACTTCCTCCATAATTCTCTAGAGATGTTGCACTACCAAAATTCAAATCCATATAATATAATAGGAGAGATGAGAGTCTCAAAGATTATAGTGTATTTCCAAGAAATTGTTACCAATATATTCTTATTATCCTTCCAAATCCACATAAAGGGCAATCTTTTAGCTTTGAAGTCTTTTCATTGATAAAGTGGAACTGATAGCAAGGTGGTTTGGTATTTTACCCAAGCGATCACCTTTACTACTAATGGGGTAGTGGGACTTTCCTAGAATTTTTTCAACCACATATGTGGGCATAATACTACTAAGTTATAGACTTAAGGTTGAAAGAAAATTGTATGAAGAAAATACCAAATAATTTTCCTTAGTTTCTAGAAATACCATGGTAGTAGAGCTTGGACACAGAGTGTTTGATGAAACAAAATCATGCCAAATGTTTGATGTAATGATTGTATGCATATTACTAATAAAAAATGTTCTCTTAATTGAAATTATTGGGAAGCTGTACTTTGAGATGGTTCTAGAATCAAAGCATGCTTTCAAATTATGGTAAGGTCTCTCATCAAGAAAGCCTTACTCTTGTGGGTGACATCTAACAACCATTTGATGAAGATAAAGAACATACAAGAGAGAATATAGGTGATCCTTGTGTTTTAGGTTACATAAATAGATTATATTTATGTGATATTGAATTATAGAATTTGCAAAGATTTCATTATGACTATGCTTCTATGATTGATGGAAGAGAGGTGGGTGCTAGAAATGGAGTAGCCTCCTCATCTAAGGGATGTACCTTTAAGGCTGAAGTCAATATCAAACCCTCTTTGTTGTGTCAATTCATTCATCCAATGTGTATATCATGGATAAATGAACATAGGTTCTAGTTCTAGAGGTAATAGAGGAGATAGTTTTTTACCTTGTTCATATTATGAATCCATTCATCCAATGTGTATATCATGGATAAATGAACATAGGTTCTAGTTCTAGAGGTAATAGAGGAGATAGTTTTTGACCTTGTTCATATTATGAATCCAAAGAAATAATTTCTTCGTTTAATAGATTCTATCCTTGTACATTATATTTGTAGTAGCGAATCTATTGAAACTAGACAAAGGGTTGTGAGGTATTTATTGTTTCTAAAGAATTTCTTATTACTCAATTTCACTCTTGTTCATTATCCAAATATTTTCAATGAGGGTCCCTAGTTCTAGGGAACACTACTTCTTTTTTCTCCCCCGTAGTTCCTATATTTTAACCCATAAGTTTGTATCCAAATCGTTAGTATGAGTGCATCTCCTTAAACTACTCATCCATTTTTGGGAGTTATCAATTTTTGAAGATATAGGGAATACTTTGGGTCAATATTTAAAAATAAATTAGATTAGACTAAGCTCAGTAGTTTTACTTATTCTCATACTTGTGTTTCTCATATGGCTAGTTTAAATTAACATTGTTAAAATAAAAAACAAATTTCATTGTGTTTATAATTAAATTAGCAAGACAATATCTAAAAGGTTATAGAAAGAAATATTTTATAACCTTTGAGATATTAATAAACTACAATATGAAAAACATTGAGAGTGAATAGTCATCATCATTAGCTTTGGAGGAGGTTACTTTTCAAAATATAGAAAATATCAAAAGTAATATCACAATTAGATTTAAAAATAAATTATAATGCCACTAAATATAAAGAATAAGACATCAAGGCTAATATAATATGACATAATTACTCCTAAGATAGGAATGTTGGAAACATGCCAATGAATTTTCCATGTGGTCACATGCACATGTGTGCACCTATAGTAGGAATGTGCATGCATGCACTCTTATGTGAACAGATTGTGTAACAAGTGGATATAATTATAATAGTTAGTCTAATTATTTGAGAGATGTTATATATAAAAGCATACTCATAGAGGTGAGAGTGCAATGTGTGTAGAGTGTGTGAGGAAGACACAACAATGTGGAGTGCAGTGTGTTTGTGAGGAGAGGATGGTTGTATGCTTGTGTTGGATATTGTAATTCTCCCTTGAATAATAAGAATACCGACTATGATTGCCCCATAGTTTTTTCTTGCATTGGATTTCCACATAAATCATGTGTTTTTGTGATTGTTGTTGTGTTTTGTTTGGTTTGATGTTCCGAGTTTTATGCTCTGTTTATTCTCTATTTTGTTTCCACTGCCTAACAAGTGGTATCAGAGCTCCAGGTGAGGAAGCCATTGCATGAATGCACGAGATCTGTAGGGACTATTTCTATGAAAGGGAACATATCTCATGAGTGAACGATTTCTGTGAAAGAGGACATATCTTATGAGTGAGCGATTTCTATGAAAGAGGAAAAATTCGTGTGTCGGGGCGGTAATTTTTTCCCTATTGCAGATAATCTCGTTCAATAGGGAGATAATGAGTCTCAAACACAGCTATGAAAATTGTTGGATATTATTGCTTTCTGAGACTTGACGGAGGAGAAATATGGTTGAATCATCATTTCTTTATAGCATGGACGAGGCGCGATATCAACGATGATTCTAAGTGCATCTCTTGGGTGGTGTGATATCTCGTTTTCATCATTGACCAAGCCTTGTGGAGGTAGAAAGGTCAATTAATATTAAAAGTTTGTAAGCATTATGGAGACTAGGTATAGTTCAAAGTTTGAGGTTCAAAAATTCAACGTAAATAATAACTTTGAGCTATGGAAGCTCAAGATGTGGGATTTTCTCGTACAATGAGGTAATAGTAAGAGAAATGATGGTTGAGTTACAGTGAAAGAAAAAGAAATGTATTTAGCTTGGAGTTGTAAAAAGTATTGATTGCATGTAAGACCTTGATAGGCATGTGTACCCCTGGTTTATTAGGTCACCTATGAAAAATCTAGATGTATATTTAGGTAGATTGAATATGTGGGGGGGTTTGTATGTTGGGTTAATCTTGACTCAGTGAAAGATTTAATGAGTTGTTTTTTAGGTCAAAGAAGGTGGGTTTTTGGGTCCATATTTTTTGGGTATCCCTTGGTATTGTGTCCATTGATTTCATGTAATAAAGACTATACAAGTCTTGGTGAACTCCGTTGGAAATGGAACTGGAGGTAAGCGGTGAATGCTTACTTGGCCGACTTGGTCAGATTTGATCAAGGGAATGTTCATGTTCAGGTCGAGCACTGAGACTCTAGTGTAAAGTCCTTGGAGGTGAGTGACAAAGGTTCACTTCGGTTGGTTTGGCCGTATTTGGTCAAAGTTGTTCGAATAAAAAGTTCGAGGTGGAGCAATGTGTCTATGTTAGAAAGGTGGGTCTGTAGAAAGGTTGATGTGTTCGCAGGTCAATCAAGTGTTTGAGAATATATGACGAATGTAGAAAGGTTGATGTGTTGGCAGGTCAATCAAGCGTTTGAGAATACATGATGAAGGTAAGTTCATATCCATGGAACTTGAAAAGTATTGCAAGGAAGATGGGATCGAATAGGCATGTTCAATAACACCAAGTTGTAGCAATAGTTGTGGACATAAGTGGTTGTGCTATCTGGTAACTCAGTCACCATCGGTTTGAAAATACATAAATATTTAGGCAGAGGTATGAACATGTCATCTTGTAATTACTCAAATTTGAAATTATTTGGTTTTGATGCTTATGTTCTTTATCAAAACTCTAAGTAGGACCCAGATCAAACATGTAGATCTTTGAT
>SNQJ01S0013217.1:80921-107354 GCA_010110895.2 Picea sitchensis | reverse complement strand
ATCAAAGATCTACATGTTTGATCTGGGTCCTACTTAGAGTTTTGATAAAGAACATAAGCATCAAAACCAAATAATTTCAAATTTGAGTAATTACAAGATGACATGTTCATACCTCTGCCTAAATATTTATGTATTTTCAAACCGATGGTGACTGAGTTACCAGATAGCACAACCACTTATGTCCACAACTATTGCTACAACTTGGTGTTATTGAACATGCCTATTCGATCCCATCTTCCTTGCAATACTTTTCAAGTTCCATGGATATGAACTTACCTTCATCATGTATTCTCAAACGCTTGATTGACCTGCCAACACATCAACCTTTCTACATTCGTCATATATTCTCAAACACTTGATTGACCTGCGAACACATCAACCTTTCTACAGACCCACCTTTCTAACATAGACACATTGCTCCACCTCGAACTTTTTATTCGAACAACTTTGACCAAATACGGCCAAACCAACCGAAGTGAACCTTTGTCACTCACCTCCAAGGACTTTACACTAGAGTCTCAGTGCTCGACCTGAACATGAACATTCCCTTGATCAAATCTGACCAAGTCGGCCAAGTAAGCATTCACCGCTTACCTCCAGTTCCATTTCCAACGGAGTTCACCAAGACTTGTATAGTCTTTATTACATGAAATCAATGGACACAATACCAAGGGATACCCAAAAAATATGGACCCAAAAACCCACCTTCTTTGACCTAAAAAACAACTCATTAAATCTTTCACTGAGTCAAGATTAACCCAACATACAAACCCCCCCACATATTCAATCTACCTAAATATACATCTAGATTTTTCATAGGTGACCTAATAAACCAGGGGTACACATGCCTATCAAGGTCTTACATGCAATCAATACTTTTTACAACTCCAAGCTAAATACATTTCTTTTTCTTTCACTGTAACTCAACCATCATTTCTCTTACTATTACCTCATTGTACGAGAAAATCCCACATCTTGAGCTTCCATAGCTCAAAGTTATTATTTACGTTGAATTTTTGAACCTCAAACTTTGAACTATACCTAGTCTCCATAATGCTTACAAACTTTTAATATTAATTGACCTTTCTACCTCCACAAGGCTTGGTCAATGATGAAAACGAGATATCACACCACCCAAGAGATGCACTTAGAATCATCGTTGATATCGCGCCTCGTCCATGCTATAAAGAAATGATGATTCAACCATATTTCTCCTCCGTCAAGTCTCAGAAAGCAATAATATCCAACAATTTTCATAGCTGTGTTTGAGACTCATTATCTCCCTATTGAACGAGATTATCTGCAATAGGGAAAAAATTACCGCCCCGACACACGAATTTTTCCTCTTTCATAGAAATCGCTCACTCATAAGATATGTCCTCTTTCACAGAAATCGTTCACTCATGAGATATGTTCCCTTTCATAGAAATAGTCCCTACAGATCTCGTGCATTCATGCAATGGCTTCCTCACCTGGAGCTCTGATACCACTTGTTAGGCAGTGGAAACAAAATAGAGAATAAACAGAGCATAAAACTCGGAACATCAAACCAAACAAAACACAACAACAATCACAAAAACACATGATTTATGTGGAAATCCAATGCAAGAAAAAACTATGGGGCAATCATAGTCGGTATTCTTATTATTCAAGGGAGAATTACAATATCCAACACAAGCATACAACCATCCTCTCCTCACAAACACACTGCACTCCACATTGTTGTGTCTTCCTCACACACTCTACACACATTGCACTCTCACCTCTATGAGTATGCTTTTATATATAACATCTCTCAAATAATTAGACTAACTATTATAATTATATCCACTTGTTACACAATCTGTTCACATAAGAGTGCATGCATGCACATTCCTACTATAGGTGCACACATGTGCATGTGACCACATGGAAAATTCATTGGCATGTTTCCAACATTCCTATCTTAGGAGTAATTATGTCATATTATATTAGCCTTGATGTCTTATTCTTTATATTTAGTGGCATTATAATTTATTTTTAAATCTAATTGTGATATTACTTTTGATATTTTCTATATTTTGAAAAGTAACCTCCTCCAAAGCTAATGATGATGACTATTCACTCTCAATGTTTTTCATATTGTAGTTTATTAATATCTCAAAGGTTATAAAATATTTCTTTCTATAACCTTTTAGATATTGTCTTGCTAATTTAATTATAAACACAATGAAATTTGTTTTTTATTTTAACAATGTTAATTTAAACTAGCCATATGAGAAACACAAGTATGAGAATAAGTAAAACTACTGAGCTTAGTCTAATCTAATTTATTTTTAAATATTGACCCAAAGTATTCCCTATATCTTCAAAAATTGATAACTCCCAAAAATGGATGAGTAGTTTAAGGAGATGCACTCATACTAACGATTTGGATACAAACTTATGGGTTAAAATATAGGAACTACGGGGGAGAAAAAAGAAGTAGTGTTCCCTAGAACTAGGGACCCTCATTGAAAATATTTGGATAATGAACAAGAGTGAAATTGAGTAATAAGAAATTCTTTAGAAACAATAAATACCTCACAACCCTTTGTCTAGTTTCAATAGATTCGCTACTACAAATATAATGTACAAGGATATAATCTATTAAATGAAGAAATTATTTCTTTGGATTCATAATATGAACAAGGTCAAAAACTATCTCCTCTATTACATCTAGAACTAGAACCTATGTTCATTTATCCATGATATACACATCGGATGAATGGATTCATAATATGAACAAGGTCAAAAACTATCACCTCTATTACCTCTAGAACTAGAACCTATGTTCATTTATCCATGATATACACATTGGATGAATGAATTGACACAACAAAGAGGCTTTGATATTGACTTCAGCCTTAAAGGTACATCCCTTATATGAGGAGGCTACTCCATTTCTAGCACCCACCTCTCTTCCATCAATCATAGAAGCATAGTCATAATGAAATCTTTGCAAATTCTATAATTCAATATCACATAAATATAATCTACTTATGTAACCTAAAACACAAGGATCACCTATATTCTCTCTTGTATGTTCTTTATCTTCATCAAATGGTTGTTAGATGTCACCCACAAGAGTAATGCTTTCTTGATGAGAGACCTTACCATAATTTGAAAGCATGCTTTGATTCTAGAACCATCTCAGAGTATAGCTTCCCAATAATTTCAATTAAGAGAACAATTTTTATTAGTAATATTCATACAATCATTACATCAAACATTTGGCATGATTTTGTTTTATCAAACACTTTGTGTCCAAGCTCTACTACCATGGTATTTCTAGCAACTAAGGAAAATTGTTTGGTATTTTCTTCATACAATTTTGTTTCAACCTTAAGTCTATAACTTAGTAGTATTATGCCCACATATGTTGTTGAAAAACTTCGAGGAAAGTCCCACTACCCCATTAGTAGTAAAGGTGATCGCTTGGGTAAAATACCAAACCACCTTGCTATCAGTTCCACTTTATCAATGAAAAGACTTCAAAGCTAAAAGATTCCCCTTTATGTGGATTTGGAAGGATAATAAGAATATATTGGTAACAATTTCTTGGAAATACACTATAATCTTTGAGAATCTCATCTCTCCTATTATATTATATGGATTTGAATTTTGGTAGTGCAACATCTCTAGAGAACTATGGAGGAAGTTTGTGCAAATATAGAACAATTATTTTAATTTTTTTTTTTTAAATTAAAAGAAATATGCTCTATCATATCCTCCTATATCATTTTTCCACTATTGATAATATGGACATGACTAGTTATCTAATGTACAAGTAGAAGACAATTAGCATGAAAGAAAATAGGCTTCCTAAGATTGTTTCGAACTCTAGTCAAAGCTAGTTGCATATGAAGAGGGGTTGACATAAAGATGCCAAATAAATTATTGGAGAATATAGGAGGAGGTGACTAGATATAATATGTTTACCATTAAAAATAAAATCACATGTGTATTTAAGAATAAATTGAGTTGCAATATAGAGCTAAAGAATAACAATAAATTAAGATACTATAAAGAGTGTAGATTTTAACCTAGCACAATTAATTGTTGAAAATAGATTCTTAAAAAAAATCAAAGATACAATGGAACAAACACACACACACATTACACTTGTATTTTACCCCGAAAACCCAAACCCGAAAAAACAACAACCTGTTTTGAGTTGCACCTCTAATTATTTATTCAACATGTTTCTTCATTGTTGATATATGTGTGTGTGTGTGTGTATGATCCCGTGAGATCCAAAACCCCTAATCCATTGACATATATTAGTCAACAACCCTAATTCCTTAAAGGAAATTAGAAAATCATCAATGAAAACCATGTGTTGAAAAATCACTAAAAATGGACGCAAAACCGACCATTTTTTTTTCTTTTTCAGGGGTTTCTCCCCCGTTTAAAAGCCACACACTTCGGACACAATGCACACTCTAGGTTTAGTTGTCCAAAGAATATAATACATACCCAACATTCTCCCACTTCTTGTTTTCTTGGTATATATGTGGTTACATGATTACATAGTCAAGAATCCAAGGAAACAATGCCCATGTTTTCTCTACATCAAGATAACTTATCGGTGCTCACATACTTTGTCAATGAATCTAAAACATGATTCAAAGTTTCCATATTAGTAAAAAACACCTTCTTATCTTCAACCATGTCTCTCACAAAGTGATATTGGACATCAATATGCTTTGTATTTTAATGATAAGTCATGTTCTTCGCCAGGAAGATTGCACTCTAACTCTCACAATCTATCCTTACATATTGTTGTACCAACCCAGTACCTAAACACAATATTTGTAACCATACTGATTCCTTTCTTTCATAAGTGGTTGTCATGTATTCAACTTTTGTAGTTGAGAGTGCCACTGCAACCTGTCTTTTTCTCATCCAACTCATTTCTCCTCCAAACAAGTTAAACACATACCTATTTATCAATCTTTTTTCATTCATATCTGTAGCCAAATTTGCATCAAACAACCTGTGTATGCCCAACACTCTATCCAATATTGGTCTTCCTTGGTAGCACAATCCATTGCTAATATTTCCACACAAATACCTGAAAAACCCTTGTGATTGTTTTCCAAATCTCCTTCCATGGTTTTGACATATACCTACTCAAAACTCCCAATGCATGTGCAAAGTCTGGTTTAGTACATACAATTGAGTACATCAAACTGAAAATTACACTACCATACAGAACATGAGACATCTCCTCTTCCTCTTTCTATGTATTGGGACACTGATCCATAGATAAATTTACACCTATAGGAATAGGAACCATGATCGGTTTATATTCATGCATATTAAACGTTTGCAATATTGTTTTGACATATTTTATCTTATTTAACGATAGTTTCTTGTTTGCTTGATCTCATTTAATTCCCATGCCCAAAATGAAATTTCAAACACCAACATCCTTCATGTAAAATTAATAGGACAACTGAGTTTTCACATACTGGATAATCTCCGTGGTGTTTCCTATCAGCAACATATCATCCACATACAATACCAAATAAATAAGATAACCATCGATAAATTTGAAATACACATAGTCATCATCTTTTCTCCTCGTGAATCCAAGTCCCAACATATAAGTATAATTTTTTTATATTACATCCTTTGTGTTTGTTTTGACCCATACAAGGAATTTTTCATCCTACACGCCAACTCTTTATTTCCCTTCATAACAAAATATTTTTAATTCTTAATGTATATTTCTTCTTCCAGATCCCCATGTAGAAATGTTGTCTGCAAATACATCTATTCTACTTCAAAATCAAAAGAAACGACAAGAAGTAAAATAAATATAATTGATGTTAACTTGGCAACACAAGAAACAATTTATCCATAGTCAACTCCCTCTACCTGGGAACAACCTTTTTGTATTAACCAAGTTTTGTATTTCTCCACTTTTCCTTATGCATTCAACTTCTTCTTGAATTCCGATTTGGTACCAATAGGATTTCTTCTAGTTGTAAATTCCACTAGATCCCAAGCATCATTCTTGTCCAAATCTACCATTTCTTCCATCATAGCCTTTTTCTAGAGTTTTCCATCCTATGAATCCACTACCTCTATAATAGTTCTAGGATCATTATTAGCAATAAAGAAATAAAAATGTGAATGAAAATCATATGGACTATACCTTTTGGGTTTGCTTATTTCCCTAACCAATATCCTCAATAATGGAGTATGGGACTCTTTTTCTTATTATTCTTGTTCTTCTTTAGAGTATGATCCATTATCCTTCAATTAAAAATCTATTTTATCTCATTCCTCTTCCCTTTGTAGGACTTCTTGTTTGAAAAAATATTTGGTTTCTCTAAATACCAAATCTCAGCTATACACTCCCTTCTTGGTTTTTGGGTTCCAAAGATTATAACCTTTCAGACCATATTTATAACCAAAAAAGATACACTTTTCTTCCCTTTTATCTCATTTACTCTTGTTTTCCTTTGGAACGTGAAGATAGGAATCACATCCAAATACCCTGAGATGCGTAAGACCTGGTTTCTTACTAGTCCATACCTCATGTGGAGTCTTGTTATACAGTAATGATGAAGATGATCTATTGACCACACAATGTGAAATATCCATTGCCTCTACCTATAATTATTTTCCTAACCTAACTCCACTAAGAATGAACCTTGCTTTTTCCATAAAAATCTTATTCGTCCTTTCTAAAACTCCATTTTTCTTCAGAGACATGTATGGAGTAGTCTTTTTTCTTTATATACCATACTTTTTACAAAATTTCTCGAATTAGATTTTGTAGAATTCTCCACCATTATCCATCGTCGACACCTTAATTCTCTTCTATATCTTATTCTCCACAAGAGCCTTAAACTCTTTGGATTTGTAAAAGACTTCATATTTCTTCGTGAGGAAATAAATCCATGTATTCCTTCAGCATTCGTCTATAAATGAGACATATTACATAGATTTCCCTAGTGATGGAACCAACACAGGTCCAAACACATCATTATGCACCAACTATAAAATCCCCTCTACTCTCATAGCTCCAGAGGATTATATTAGACGACTCTACCTCCCATATAAACAATGTTGATAGAAATCAAAATTGAGAGAGAAATTGGCCATAATTTTGGCCATACCTTTACCATGACCTACTCAAAGGCCCTTCTCTCTCATATGCCATGTTCTTTAATTCCACAACATTGAATTTTCTCCATGGACTATAGGAATTTTTTCTTCTTACACTCTAATCCCATGATAAATGGAACCGTTGCACCCATCACTAATAGTGTTTCCCTGCAACTTATACATATTTTCAAATTCAACTCTCTTCAACAACACCATTTATCCACAAACCATCCCACAAAATCCCTTTTCAAGGAATGTTTTTACCCCTGCATCATCCATTTTTCTTACAAAAATAAAATATATGGCCAATATTGGGATGTGAAGAACACTAGGGAGTCTTCTAATCCTTCCATCCATGATATTCAACTTGATTTTTCTGCATCCTACGATTTTGTATGTTGATTCATCTCCTATAAAAATGTCACCTCCATCATACCTTTGATATCCGTAGAAGCACTCCATGTGAGGAGTCATATGAAACGATGCATCTGAGTTGAATAGCCATGCTTCATGATGTACATGTGTTCTTGAAGAAGCCAAGTACACATCCCCTCCTTTACCCATGGAGAATTTTTCTTGTGTATAAGGAGCATTATCATATTCCTTCCCTCTATCAACACTTTTGGATATACATTGTTTCTTGTAGTGACATTATTTTCCAGATATCCATCATAACTTTACAAATATTCATGGATATTTAGATCTTCCACTAGATTTAGATCTCCCACTTGTGTACTTAGATCTATTTCTTACCCGGGAGATTCCTCTTGCAAATAAGGAGTTTGCTCTTTTTCCTTCCATGTTCTTCCACCTCATCTCCTACAAAAACAAGGATGATACGACATCATTGAATCTTAAAGTAGTTTCATTACTACCTATGGCCATAACCATACTATCCCACGAGTCTGGTAAATATCATAATAAAATTATACTTGTATCTTCATCATAAGTCTTAATATAAACAAATAATACCTTACTTATGATAGTATTGAAGGAATTCAATTTCTCTGTCATGGAGTATTCATATTTCATCCTTAGGTTGTACAACTTCTTATGTAGGAAAAAATTGTTTAGAAGGGACTTTACCTAATACAAAGCCCCTAACTTATCCTGTAATGCCTTGCTTGTAGCTTAAACTAACACATTCATTAATATTGAATATGAGAGACACAACCAGTTTGTGCTCTTTGCATTTCGATCCAACTTTGTACACTCTACTATTTCCATTCCTGTACATACAGTACCTATATCTGCAGTGACCCACTAATATTTTTCCACCAACAGATTATTCAAAACTTTTCCCCTTAAATTTCTCGATCTCTCTTTTTGAATTACTCACCATTTATTTTCACCTGAATATATCGATACCACAAATATCCCATTGTAACAAGGTTTTTCATGAACTTGATCCAAACCCTTCACCACACAGTCATCTCCCAAAAGCCAATAACTACTCTGATACCAAATGTTGATTTTAACCTTGTACAATTAATTATTGCAAATATATCCCTAATAATAGGAAATATACAATGACACAAACAAATTATACAAAGATTTACCCTCGAAACCCAAACCAGGAAAACCAACAACATGTTTAGAGTTTCACCTCTAATTCTTTATTCATCGTATTTCTTCATAATTTACAATACAATATATTTATGATCCCATGACATCCAAAATACCTAATACATTGACCTAGATTAGTAAACTACCCTAATTCCTTAATAGGAATTAGAAAACCATCGAAGAAAACCATGTGTCGATAAACCATTAAAAACAGATGCAAAAAATGCCATTGTTTTTTCACGGGTCTCCTACCCTCTTGAAATCCCCCTGTGCACGTCATGCAATGCATAGTCTAGGTTTAGTTGTGAAAAAATATAACGCATACCCAAAAAGGAGGCCATTATCCCTATTATCTAAGATCAAAGGTATCTTTCTATTATAGATAGCCTAAAGAAGAAAATAAACATTTCCAAAATAAGAATGAACTCTCAAAAGCTCCATAGTGAATTGGATAATTCCTAAAACACAATGTGATGAAATAATTTGTCATCTTCCTAATACTAAGAAGGTGGAGGATGTAAAACACTCTCTTTTAAAATGTCTTATTAAGTCTCAATTTAAAAATATCACCTAATGTGTTACCTCACCAAAATTAAGAAGAGTTGGGAAAATTTCTCTCTCCAATATTTTTAGTACAAACATATACTTTTAAAGTAAACTAATTAATTTCTTACCATTTTTCTTAATATCCCATAAACAAAATTAGTCGTAATGAAGATAAGAGCCATCGTCATTTGTCACTATAAAGAAAAAACTTATTTTGAACAAATAAAAACTTATGGACTATATTATTTAAATTATTTTATCAATTATATTTTTACCATCCAATTTTCAATGCCTTACACTAACATATATTCAATTTGAATTTGTTTTAAATTTGAGTAATAAATTACCACCATAGATCAATATTCACTTCAAACCAATCAAGCATTAAGAGGGATGGAATTTATCGAGGTGAAAATCCTTTTTAGAGTGCAAAAATTGAGGAAAGGTTAAAGGTTTGCAAGTCGAGAGATTTGATCCCTCGGTGCTTGATAGATACGTATTTAAGATGGATCTATGTTGGCTTAATACATTAATATTAAATTATTATAAAATATATTAATATGTTAAAAAATATTTATATATATTTTTAATATTATTATAAACTTTCTTACCCTGTACTCCAAAAGCTTAGGGCTCAGAACATTTTCAGTCTTAACGAATCAAGAGTGGGAAACTTGCAGCCCAGAGGATGATTGAGTTGGAGAGAGGAGGTTTCTCTCAGGATCTATGGAATTTTAGAAGAGGAATGAAGGTCGTACATTGGTCTTTTATGTGAAAACCATGTCTCTATGGATGATGACCTAAAAGATTCACTTTGTTGGTCCATGAATCGAAAAAGTGGATCCTTTACTGTGAAGTTGGGGTACAAAGTATGGCATGAAGAAAAAATTGTCAGGCCTAAAAAATGGTGATGGGTTTTGATGTGGAAATATGAATCTACCAGTCGATGTAAAATTACTCTTTGGATGGCCTTGAATAATAAATTACTAACATGGGACAATTGTGTAAAGAGGGGTTGGTGCGGACCCAACCGCTCCACTCTTTATAAAGAAGACTCAGAGTCCATTTCTCACTTATTTATATTATGTTTATACACAGCCTACATGATGAATTTGATCATGGAAAAGATAGATTCCAAGTCTTCTTGGAAAAAGGAAAGCTTGGATGAAATACTCAAAGAGTGGACCATTGACAGATCTGTGAAGTTTTATGCATGATCTGAAAAAATATTTTAAATGACTATAGTTGAGTTATTATGCATGTGTTTATTAACCATTTAATAAGTTGAATGAAAGAGGAATAATTATAGAAGAAACATCACAGCCATATGCACATATAAATATTTGAAATAAAGCAAGAAGAACAATAAACCATAGAACACCAAAGTGATAACAGAGTTCGACAATCTCGCCTACATCTTCGGGCCTTTATCTCAGTGGGTGAGGCTTTCTTATTTCTGTTCAAATCTTTAAAATGAAATCACTGTAGTGAAAAAAGGTTACAAAACTGATATTGTCTTATTATAGCATATCTATAGAACCCATCAAAATAAATGACACTGAAATCGGATGACCGGAGCTCCCAGAAATGACCCGCAAAGGTGTGCTCCTCAACAACTTCCCTGCATAAAAATGGCTTTGTCTTGGAAAATATTCAGCATAAACCTAATATGAACATCCTCCCATGGCCTCAAGAAGGCCTAGTTTATATATATATGAAGTTGGTAACCATATCCCAACTTCCCCGCAAGATCTTTCCTAAAACAGGGTCCAATATTCCCCAAAAAAGGCAAAAAAATTCCAAAAATAGCTGAATAAATCCATAAAAATCATATGCTATAGTTTAAAAACCACTTTTTAGGAAAATAATGAAGCAAGCCCCAAAAAATGGATGTGTACCCCCTTTCCCAAGTCACATGGTACCATGTGGCCAAGCGCCATCCCCCTAGGGGTTGCGCGTTGACCCCTCCTCCGCAACCCTTGGTCGTATGGTTCTTAAAAAGGAACTGAGGGCCAATCGGTGCGCCCAACTATTAGTATTCACCCCTATTCATATGGAATTTGTTTCTAGTTCATGGCCTTCGCGCCCATCCCTTATCCAAGAGTATAGCGCCAGGGTAAAGTCACATGGTGTATGCCCAAACCGGGGGGTTGGGGCCTAGCCCCAGCCATAACCTCCGCGCATATTACACACCTTTAAACTTAAATAAAATGTATGAGGATATGGGTTGAGGGCCAACACGAGGGTGTGTTCGCTATCCCAACCCTCCCAAGTCATTCGACTCGGTGGGAGGTCACGCGATCAAACGATGTGAAATCCAAAATTTTGGCATAAACTTGCACCAACGAATGGGTACCATGTGGCAGCCCATGTCTTGGCCACATGGTACCTCTTCATTCACCAAATATTTTTCCAAGTGTCAAACACCGACTAGTCGATCTCTTCCACACGTGCCTGTCACCTCATCGTCCCTGTCAGCATTGTCTCCCACGTGTTATTCCATACACCCAGTCATTGTACGATCAACTGCCAACTATGACGGCCACATGTCAGTCCATACGCCTAGTCACTATACTATCAACTACCAATTGTGCCTTCCACATTAGTTTTATGACCATATGGCATGTACAACCAGCTATCACGTGGAACTGTACGGACTGTACAAACTGTACAATCATCATTCTTTTTTACCTGTTTGGACAAATTAATAGATCATCATATCAGGAGCATATGACGTCTGTTTGAGCCCGTTCAAGTTGGGTTGGGTTTGCATTAATGAGGCCTATGCGCACATCTGTTTTGAATCCATTCTTAGAACTTTCATTTCTAGGCCTTTCTAAGCCCCATCAGGCTCCTCGATCACACCTACCCACTAAGGACCTTTTGGTCCCCAAAATATTACTGACCAGTCATGAAGCTCAAGATAGGTCACCTGGCTTGTTCTCTTTCTTTGAACTTTTTCATGTACACCTGTCTCATCAAGATCAACTATAAAACAATCATGATAACTGACAACATATTGTTAACCATTTGAACCTTGTCACATCTTACTGAAGCCACTATCATCGGTGTAGACAACATTACTAATGATAGCATCAAAAAAATGACTGCAAATGAACTGATATGTTTTTAATATTTGCATGACAATAGCTTATCTTGAAGCAAAGTGTAATTGATTTTCCATTCTACAATCATCTCATGTTCTTGCTTAAGATAGATTACTTGATTTAAAACAATTATAGGCGTGTTTCTTGCTTCAGATGCCTTTCGTAATTGTTCCATCGTTTGAAGAGTTTTATTTCCCCTTACATAATGAGCATGAACGACATATTCTTGACCTACTTTGGTTAAATGATATTGATTCTTTGCCCTCTAGAAGATTGCTTTACGATCATATACGTAAGGATTGGCTAACACCATTCCACATTCACTTAGTGGCACCACATCACATGTTACCTCGTCCACATACTTAGATGAAATTGAAAATTTTAATGTGCACTGCTTTTTTATATGCATTTGATGATTATTTCTTATCCATTTAAGTGTGTAAGGCTTATGATGTATTTGTGTTTTTAACCTGAATTGTTTAACCAATTCCTCTGAAATTAACTTAGATTGAGCTCCACTATCTATCAATGTGTCAACCTTAGTATGTCGCATGATGACCCTTATGTGAAAAAAGTTACTTATACAATCAATTCCTTCACCAATTTTACCTGTTATACCAAACAATGAGACTCTAAATTCATCACCTGAATCCGATCCCAAGTCTGTGGGTCGTGTTGTCACTGCAACTATTTATCTCCATTTATTTTCCTTGAACCACTTCCATCTCTTCTCGGGATGTAATTGCCAACAACAGTCCTCGGCATGCCCCTATTTCTTGCAATGCTTGCAAGAGGGCTTCTCTTCCTTTCTTATTACTGCATTTGACTTCTTGCCACGCCATTTCCTTTTGTCCTCTTTCCTTGAAGACGATTCCCCTGATACACAAACACATGTTTTGCCTACTTGAATGTATGTCCTTTGAACAAAAACATAATCAAGATTAGTTGGTCCAAACATGAATACACTACTTCGAATATGTGCAGGTAAACCTCCTATATACTTCATAAGAGTTTCTTGGGTCTGTAAAGGAATATCTAACATCAATGCCATTTTACGAAATCCATCGGTGTATTCTTGCATTGTTTGTCCTTTTCTTAATTTTAAAGCTTTCTATTCAAATAATGCTTTATCTTTATAACCAAAAGGATAGAATTTCTTTCTAAGTGCAGAAATGAAACTTTTCCATGATGGAAATACATTACCCATTTGTTGTGTGCCAGTTTGCAGCTTGATTTGCCACCAGATGAGTGTTTTGCCTACAAGTCTCAATGATGTCAATTTGATATGAGTGGCCTCATCCTTGATTTGTTGTACACTGCAATAAACCTCCATCTGTATGACCCAATTGTCAAGTCTCTCTGCATTAACTTCACTATCATACATAGTTAATTCGAATTTCACATCAAGTTTTAATAAATGCATTTCATTCTTATGTTTATGGACATGTTTCTTTGCATTGGATTTAGAACTTGAACTTGGAGAAGAAGGATAAGAAGGAGGTGATTATGGAGGTGAAGGAGGAATTTGAGGAAGATCCTCTCCTTCTTCACTTTTTCCCTTTGAAGATTCACCCAAAACTGGTCTCTTTTGTTCCAAGTAATCCTCATACAAAACCTTCATCATCTCCGACATGGTGAAGAAAGTTTTTCCAAACTCTTTCTCATCCTAAGAAAGTCCCTCTTTTGATGCCATCTTCTTGCTTTGAGAGTTCTCTTTCTTAATACAATCAATGGATTCGATTCAACAAGATCACCTTCACCACGATGTACATCTTTTCCATAGTTAACATGAAAAACTCAAATCAAAACGTCAATTAGATCTGATACCACTTGATTCGAAAATATATTTTAAATGAATATGGTTGAGTTAATATGCATGTGTTTATTAACCATTTAGGAAGATGAATGAAAGAGGTTCAGAATTATAGAAGAAACATCATATCCATATGAACATATACAGATATGAAATAAAACAAGAAGAAGAACAAACCAGAGAACACCAAAGTGATAACGGAGTTTGGCAATCTCGCTTATGTCTCCATGCCTTTGTCTCAGTGGGTGAGGTTTTCTTATTTCTGTTCAAAGCTTTAAAACGAAATCATAGTAGTGCCAAAAGGTTTAAAAACTGATATGGTCTTGTTCTACCAGATCTCTAGAACCCAATAAAAGAAATGGCACTAAAACAGGATGATCGGAGCTCCTAGAAATGACTCGCAAAGCTACACTCCTCAACAACTTCCCTGCATAAAAATGGGTTTGGCTTGGAAAATATTCAGCATAAGCCTGCTCTAAATTTCCTCACATGGCCTCAAGAAGACATTTTTTATATAGATATGAATTTGGTAACCATCTCCCAACTTCTCCCCAAGATCCAACCTCAAAAAGGGCACAATATCACCCAAAAAGCGCAAAAAATCTCCAAAAGCAGCTGAATAAATCCATAAAAATCATATACTGTAGTTTAAAAACCACTTTTTTGGCAAATAATGAAACAAGCCCCCAAAAATGGATGTGTTCCGTCTTTTCTAGGTCACATGGTACCATGTGGCCAACCGCCAACCCCCTAGGGGTTGTGTGTTGGCCCCTCCTTCACAACCCTCGGTCTTATGGTGCTTCAAAAGGAGCCAAGGGTTGATCAACATGCCCAAATGTTTGTCTATATCACTAGTCATATGGTGTTCGTTTCTATTCCATGGCCCCCATGCCCGTCCCTTATCCTAGAGTATAGCGCCAATGTAAAGTTGCATGGTGTATGCCAAAATCGGGGGGTTGGGGCGTAGCCCCAGCCCTAACCTCCGCCCATACTACACACCTTTAAACTTAAATAGAATGTATTAGGATAAGTGTTAAGGACCAACGTGAGGGCAGGCTGGCCATCCCGACCCTCCCAAGTCATTCGGCTTGGTGGGAGGTCGCGTGATCAAACCTTGTGAACTCCAAAATTTTGGCATAAACATGCACCAACAAACGGGTGCCACATGGCAGCCGATGTATGGGCCACATGGCACCTCTTCATTTGTTGAATCCGATGCCCAGTGTCAAATGTCAACTGGTCCAACTCTGCGACATGTGACTGCCACCTCATTTGCCCTGTCAACACTGTCTGCCACATGTCAGTCTGTACGCCTAGTCATTGTACGGTCTGTTGCAAACTGTGACTTCCACGTGTCAGTTTGTACGCCCAGTCACTATAAGGTCAGCTACCAACTGTGCCTGCCGTGTTAGTTGTACGGTCGTACGTCCTGTATAGTCAGCTGTCATGTGACACTGTACGGACTTTACAGACGATACAGTAATCATTTTTTTTTCTTATTTGGAAGAACGAACAGATCGCCATATCAAGAGCAATACGACGTTCGTTTGAGCTCGTTGAAGATGAGTTGGGTTTGTATGAATGATTCTTACGTACACGTCTGTTTTGAGGCCATTATGAGAACTTTTATTTTTAGGCCTTTCTGAGCCCCATCAGGCTCCTATATCCAATTCCGGATCAATGTAGGACTCCCGATTCTGTTTGTCTCAAACCTCTTGTGGGATCATAATAGTGCCATGTTCAAGGAGAATTTTCTTCCACTGGAAATATCAACAATAATTAATGTTAATTATGCAACATAATTCAAGGAATACCCCAAGGAAAAAATCCCTCGTAACCCAATTCTACTTTCTATTGACTTTGAAATTCTTCGAGGGTATTTCAATGGGGAAATTCAAGGGAACCCACCAAAGTGCGTTGTTGGCGTAGTTCTATATCTCAACCATACTGATTATATTTTTATTAGATATTACCCATGCCCTGGTTTAAACAACAGGGTTGAATTTATCGCCCTATGGACCCTCCTTGAAACATAAAAAACAAAGGATGTAAGGAAGCCTCAAGTTTTGGATGATTCAAAGTTGGTTATAGAATAGGTCAGGCAGAAAAATGATGTCGAGGACATCATACTGGCCCCTGTTCTAAGAGATATCAAATTGGCTTTTCAATGTTTTGAGTGGTTGTTGTTTGCTCCTTTTTTTCTGGACGAGTAGAGTTTTGAGCAAAATATGTAATATGATATGTAATTAACAAGTTAGTATTTGAACTTGTGACCTCTTAGAAGGAAGCACATGTTCTTAACCATTGGTTTGGCCACTCTTAAGTGTATAAATTAAAAATTGGCTTAGCTTCACTCAATACAACTCCATTTAGTTTCTACTTTCAAAAATTACATTAAATATAAAAAAGATATTTACATAGTTAAAAGTTTAAATTATCTAATAGTGTAGTGATAAACTATTAAAAAACATTATACTGATTTATTTAAATATTTTTTTTATTTCTAATGTTACAATAGAATAATTTTGACTCGTTCGATATTAAATTGTACATTTCAAATTTGACAAAATCATTCCGGTCAAATAAAAAATAAGATCACGTCGAAATGAATGAAGATTGATATTTGAAAGGTTGTACATTGATTAATTGATAAAATTGTAGTGATTACTAAATCAAAAGAATAAATAATCAAAGATTGCAATGGATTTTTAATCAAATTGTGTAGTGGTTTAATTTATTAGATTTATAAATCCCCGGATGGGGTGACTTGACTAGACCATCAGCGGCCGTGGAAGCGGAATGACGGGGGTAAATAAACCCAACGGCCCCAGGTCACCTGGCTCGTGCGTTACAATGTCGCGCTGAGCATTCAGGGCGAGACCCCTCAAACTTAAGCGGCGAGTACCGATCATCCCGGTCGGGTTTAATGGAAATTGATAGGGAATGTTAAGACCGCAGCTACCGTCTCTTTGCTTCTCATTCTTGCCATCAACTGTGGGAGCCGAATGCCTTGGAGCACCTCGGCACACCATCATTCTGATAGAATTGAGCACATTTGCAATGCAAAATGCCAAGGATTAGAGGTAGGTTGCGACGGGGGGGCAGCGTGGTATGTCGCTCAGTCGCGGAGGAAGCGCAGGGAAGCCTTCGAGCGAGCCATCATACTGGCCACCCGACGACGCAGATAGGGGCAGCGGAGACCCACACGAGAGATCGAGAGGGGAAAAGCTCCGGTGGCTGACTCGGACTCACAGTTGGGGCTCTCTAGGTTCGAAGAATCCGCTCCATGGCAACAAAGAGCGAACTTTGGCCTGGATGGCCCCTCCCAAACGGCAGCAGCTTTCCCCGATGAGGAGAGGCCCTACACACCATGCTATGTGGTGGAGGGACTGCCTCCAGAGCTCACCCAGGCGCAGCGGAATGCAACGAGCAGGACGGAAACGTGGCAGCTCCAGAGGAATGTGCAGACACCAATGGCCCCGATCGGCACGCGTCAGGGGACTGGGGCCTTCTTAGTCTCCTCTTCGAGGTACGACAGCTGGTGGGGGATCAGTTCTTCCGCATGGCATGCCTGGAGCAATGAATTGACATGTTTTATGCAGCCCATTCGAGAGCAGCGCAGAAGAAACAATGTCCAACCTGCTTGTTAGAAGTTTACGCCTTCCACTTTGATGATGGCGAAGCGCGACAATGAATGACGACACACGGGTTCGGAAGGTCATATGATTCGCAGTTCTAGTCTTTGTTTACGTTTTCGCTCTTCGATTTAAAGTGTCATCTAGGAAAATATAGTCGTCTCTTAGTCTTAGGCGATGGTAGTTTTCCGACTTTGTGAATGCAGCGTCCGGTTTCCCTTGGTGGAGACGTTGCAATTTGTGTAATGTTTTGTTTACTACGTAAACATGAATGCTGCGATGGGCCGGAGTGCCCATTGTCGAGTTTCTGTGTGAAGTGAGGACGGTAAAGCCTCCCATGCATTTTGGTTTTGCCTCTTTGAGATATAGCGGGACCCGCCTTTATTTACAAAAATAAAATTTATTACGTTATAAATAAAGATTGAATAGTTCTATAAAAATAGTTATTTAAGAAATGGATTTCAATTTTTTATTTCGTTTTGAATTAATAACCTACCACAAAATTTATAAATTTTTATAATAGAATATATATATTAACTGATAATTAATCAATTTTTATAATAGAATATATATATTGGCCCCATTAGTGTAGGAAGGGGATATTTTTTTTCTCAATTAGTTAAATTAAATAAAATCGTAATTTTATAAAAATTATTATTATAAAATATAATTTCATTTCAAATTTATATGTTAACATATATATCTATAATATTCTTATAATAATAATAATAATGAAGTAATTTCTCAAGGTTAGGGGTGTGAAGCCACACTAAATTGATGGTTGGACAAGAGATCCTCTAATGTTTAAGGAGGTATATATATTTCTCTGAATTTGTGATCTTCAAGGAGGAAACACATGTTCTTCAGCATTAAGCCCATTAAAGCTATATATATATATAACAACATATATATATCATTAGTAGTCATCATCCTCTTTTATATTGATGATATTGTTCTTATGAAAAAGAGTATCGAGGGAGAGTGAATCGGTCCCTAATTATGAAAAAGAGTATCGAGGGAGAGTGAATCGGTCCCTAAGGAACCCCCGAAAGGACTTTCGTTCGATGGGTACACGAAAGTGACGAAGTTGCCCCGACTACTCAACCATGCGTGTCTGTTGAAGTGAATTGGATGAGCGTTCGATTTTCCTGCCAACCAAATTGAATGAATGCAAAAGCGCACTTCTCCTAGGGAAACTTCTATGACTTAGGTAAGCAACTAATAATCTTCAAGGACTTGTACTATAACATGGATATGTCTATGAACATTAACAACAACAAGAATAATTAAATCCAAAAGAATCAACTAGAATAATTTTACCTATAACAATAATAATTAAAAAAAAATATCTTCATATAAATATCTTGAATTCAATATTTACCACAAACTCAATCAAATATATATAATTGCAAATCTTAATATGTAAATTTATTAATATTAAATTGAGTAATTGAAATATAAAGCTCTAGAACATTAACATTGATACATCAAAGTAAAATTAGAAAACTCTCCATTCATAACTGAAAAAGTCTACGCACTATTTAAAAAAACATGTTAATTCCGTATGTAAACAAATATGTCGTAGACATTGCATGACACTAGAACTCAGATATACCGAAACCATATCCAAAGTCGCAACCCTGTAAGAAGACTGTTTGCAGCACAATCCAGCAATAACAATAACTACGAAACGAAAAAGGAGTCAATTTCATTCGGGGACAACTAGAATGCATGTCTGGCGCATTAGGTTTAGGATGGCGACGAATAATCTAGGTGGGTGTTGGAAACATGCTAATTAATTTTTTTATGGGATTATATGCATATGTATATAATTTATTTATGAACTGTTTGTATAATTATGTGATCTATTCATCATGCTAATTAATTTTTTTATGGGATTATATGCATATGTATATAATTTATTTATGAACTGTTTGTATAATTATGTGATCTATTTATTATTAGTTTGTGTAAATGAGTGATAAATATTATGAATATATTAATATATTCATAAAGGATAAATTATAATGAAATGCAAATTAGTATATTGTGAGAGGAGAGAATGATTGTATATCTTTAAAAGTTATTGTAATTCTCTTTTGAATAAGAAAAAAATCAATAATATTGTCTATAATTTTTTCCAATTTAGATTTCCACATATCAAGTGTATAGACAAGAGAAAAGAGAATAGGAGTCTTTGGACATGGAGTTGGAGGGGAAGCTGTTTCTATTATTTCCCTCAATTTCATTCTTTTCATCGAAACTTTGATCCACGCACCTTCACGAGCTTCAATCGATGCAGCTCGAAAATTATAAAAATAGATATATTATCAAAGAGTTGGAAGATTGCGAAGACTGAATGTAAAATTCAATTTGTTGTGGAAACTCAGTACTATGATTCGTACCTGTTGATCGATTCGAATCGTTAGCGTTGGTAGCAGAAGGAGAAGTAGCTACAGCCATTCGGGCTTCTGTTGTCGCAGGAAAGGAACCCAATTCAGAGACAGAAAACAGAGCACAGGAGCATAGAATTAGTGCCAGTAGGCTGTGCTCCATAGTTTACTTTCCTCGAAAGTGTTTCTGTTTTTTTGGCCTTTCTTACATGCGGAAAGCAGCTTCGGCTGTTGATCGCTGATTTATAATTCCAGGTCGAATATACCTATCACGAATATGTTTTAATCCATGCTACGTCAATATTTTAATGTATTTGATATATACATTCCATAATATTCCAACTTAACATGGATTGTATGTATATCTATACAGGGAATGCGTTCAAAACATTTTTATATATGGGAATAAAATATTTCTATAATGGTCTAAAGAATAATTATTTTTTAGATCGAAGTGGATATGATAGGCTCGGTGACAGCATGATGACATCCCTGTATTTAATTTACTTCAACACATGGTTAGAGATCTATGTGAAATTCATTTGTTAATTAGATATAGGAGAAGTTTTCGATCATATTTGAATGTATTCTTAGATAAATGGTCTATTCTCCATGTATGGTTTTTAATATTTCTCAAACAATATTGATGTAAATTTTAGATATCTTAGACTATTACTTTCTCATGCATATACATTTACAATTAGTAAACGGATGGTAACACAATTTGTGGTTTCAATTTCAAATGGAATATGAAGATATTGCATTTCAATATTTACCTTCCAATAAAGATTCCAATAAAGATTGCGAAGAGGCGCACAGATACAATATCCAAGCACATCACATTTTTTCAAGTCATTTTCCATCTAGAGAATGCAAGACTTCGTATCAGTTCATCCATTTGCACTATGGATCGTAACACAATTTGTGGTTTCAGTTTCGAATTGATTATGATGACATTACACTTTTGAATATTTGCCTTTCAGTAAAGATTGCGAAGAGGCACATAGATACACTATCCAAACACACTTTTTCAGTCATTTTCCATCTAAACAATGCAAGGATTTGTATCAGTTCATCCACTTACACTATCTGAGCTTGATGATGAGTACCTTGTGCATCAAATCAATCACTCATATATTGGATGATAAGGAAGCATGGTGGAATTAGTGGTAGCCACATATGTAGAGCATGTAAATAAAAAGTGTCAACCAATAGTCATATAGTCATGAAAGAAAGTGGAACCTTATGTGGTAACCACATATGTTGGCCATATAAATAAAGCTGGTCAGTTAATGGTTAGTAGTCATAAAAGGAGGTGGTCCCCTTATGGTACTACCTCTAGATAATCAATGGTTGTCCCCACACTTATTTTCCGTAGGAGTCTCTTTTCATAAGTTAGTTTGTACGCCAAGTTTTTTGAGTCATAAATGTCAATCACCTCTCAACATAAGAAATCTATATGGAGTGTCTAAGGAAATAGTTTGAGATAAAGATTTCCAAATTTACATCCAGATGCTACCAAGGATTGTTCGAAGGCTTTGAGACAAATCTAAATCTTAGTACAACATATAAACCAGATGGAAAAATAGAGATGACCAATAGGATAATTTAAGACATCCTCACTATGTATGTGATGGACTAACCATGAAAATGGGAAGACTATATAGCCAGTTAGTAGAGATTGCTTACAATTAATGGGTATCAAGCCTCATTAAAAGTGAACCCATTTGAAGAGTTGTATGGCAAGAAGTGTAACACACAAGCAAGTTGGGATAACCTAGAAGACAAAGTTTTCATTGGGACATATTTGTTGCAGGAAATGGAAGATAAGATGGCAAAAATCAACAGAATTTAAATGCGGACAAACATAAAATTTATCCATACAAGAACAATATTTCCATAGGTTTTAAGGTCGGTAAATATGTTTTGATAAAAGTGAAAGGGAAAATATGTTCGATAAGATTGGGTTGTTGCCCAAAGTTGGCAAAAATATTTTGTGGGCCTTTCGAAATATTAGACAAGATGTGGCCAGTTGCATATATTCTAGCATTTTCCACATTAATGAATTTCATGTATTGCATTTCCTGCATTAATGAATTTCATGTATCATTAGTAAAGAGATATGTGCCTCAACATAACCACACAATTGACTGGATTGTGATCCACGTGGAACATGAAGTAGATTTACTGGTATGCATTAGACCAAAAAGTCAAAGTGCTCAGGAACAAATGTATAGGGATGGTAAGGCTTCAGTGGACTTGCTATGGTCCCGAAGGTGCAACATGGAAGTATGAAGAAACTATGTGGGAGGAATTCCTACAAATGTTTTCCAATTTTCAAGAAAATAGAAGCTAAAAATGCAACACTCCATTTTTGGGCTGCTAGTTTCCAGAACCACATCTTACAAATTCTTGGTCACCTACGCTAATATCCTTGATAAAATAATCTTTAACCCAATGGACTAAAGGTAGTGAATGGGGTGAATTCCTTGGGTCAACAAGATGAGAAGAACGATTATGGTTGGGACTATTGTTGGAGAGAAAAAATTGTAGAATTTTGTTTTATTTTTAAAGGATTGTGATGTAATATGTATTTCAACATGGTGTTGTACACAGAGGATGGTGAAAAATTGTAGGGGAGGGGGAATGTAACATCCCCACTATTATTGGGTCACAAGGAAGTCATGTTGCATTATTAAAGGGGATGTTTTTTCTCTAATAGATTTGATGAAGTTTTCTGCATCATTTTCTCTCTTCCCTATTTAGCATTTGTTTTGTATGAGTGTGTATGTTTACTGCACACCAATTATACAGATGTGCCCTCTCTATTCATTTCCATAAATATTTTTGGCTAGCATTTTATGAAGTGCACACTAAGTGAATATAGTTCTCCCTCCTTGTAAGAGTGTTTCTGGTTTTCCCGAAGTGCACCCTCCATAAGAGTAGTGCACCATCATCATATGTACTCTTGTGGAAGAAAAATTGATATGAGATCGGTTGCCTTGTGGAAGCTTCCACATAGATTGAAGAAGGAGACAATGAAGAAAACATCCACCAATTTCACAATTTGTTTTTATGTTCTTCAGCTAATTAGTACACACTCTTGATCTGAGCATCCTTTTCTCCCTTCTCAGGGTTCTTCTGTGCATCTAAACTGATGTAACATTTGTGATATTCTTAGGGTTCCTCGTGAACCCTCCTCAGGGTCCCGTTTGGCATTTCACACTTCTTATTTCAAGAGGATATATTCCCTCTCTTCCATGATTTTAGGCCATGTCGGCCCGAAGAGAAGTCTCTAGTGAGGATTCCAGTTCATCTACGTCAACTCTAGTTGAAGAATTGGCATTGTCCCTCCATGAATTACTTAAAATCCAACAACGTTGGACTCCAATGACCATGTAGCTAGACACACATTTTCAGTTACCAAAGTTCGTCGAGAAAATTAATGGCGAGACGATCGATTCCTGGATCCGTAGCCTCTTCAAATAACTCAAGACGTCCCTCGAGATGGAAGAATCCACTAAATTATAGATCGACAGCCTGCAACTAGAAGGGATAGCTCAAACATTTTGGGACACTCAATTGGAATAGTCTTAATTTTTTGTGGAGCTCGGTACTCCACAGTCTTTGACAACTAGTTGTATTTCTTCTTGGGACGCTTTCTGTCATGCCTTGCGTCAACGCTTCTATCCCCGATGTTATATCCAAATTCTTTTGTCCAAGTGGTTGCAGATCCACCATCTTTAAACTTGGTCCATACAAGGCTACATTGAATTCTTCTGCAAGTTGCACATACAACTCCATAACAACGATCCCGACAAGGTATTAAGAATCAAATTTAATTCTGGTCTTTTGTTTCCTCTTCATCATGGAGTTGATATTTTTGAAAGATCCTCTCTGGACAAGGCATTCTTATGGGCCTTGGCCATAGAACATAAGGTATCCCCTCAAATCCGATGTCCTCTAAATTGAACCCAGTCTTCCAACCCTCCTCCTTCTCATCCTCAACCTTATCCGTCTTCCTCATCGACGACCAAAAATATGGTTTGGTTTACTTTTCACAAGACCAACTCCCACAAGTTTGTCGACTGTGAAGACATTAAATATATATACCCCCATCGGAACTTAGTTGCAGAGGTCACACCCACAGAGTTTCCCCAACAACCAGAAATTATCTCTCTCACTAACCCCATCAACACGGACCCATCCCTCATTCTCATGGCTACACCTGAACCAGGTCGCACTAAGGCTCCCCTCTTTACGTTTGAATTCCAAATCAAACATGAAATTGATACTCTCATTTTGGAAAATGGCATCCAAAATAATCTAGTCTCCTAAGAATTAGTCCAACATATGCAACTTCCTACAACCACCCACTCAGATCCCTATCAACTTGGATGGGTAAAAAAGGGAGGACCCCGCATCACTATCGCCCTGTGCTACACAATAACTTTCTCCATTGGCCCATTTTGGGACACCGTGGTCTATGGTGTTCCACCTTTAGACTGTGCTGACCTCTTGCTAGGTCTCCCATACCAACAAGATCACCAAGCCATGTACCATGTCAAATCCCATTAGTACAATATTCATCATGAAGGACACACCTATGTGATTGCTTCAATGCCTCACACTTCCACCAAGACACATCCTGGGAAAGAAGAAACTAATGATGTCATTCACCACAAAGATGTTTCTCTATGTTTGGCCCACCATGTTAAGCCCGAGAACCTCACTAATACGACACCTCCTACCGTACTCCCTCTCCTCCTAGAATTTGGAAATGTCTCTCAGTCTCCCACCCTTTCGATCCATTTCACACTCCATCGATCTCATTCATGATGCATCATTTCCCAATGCCCCATCATCTCGACCTAGAAACTATCGATATTGAATGAAAAATGGGTCAATTCCTCGAATATGGACATCATCGATCCTCCGCCTCCCCCCACACCTCTCTAGATTTAATTATTCCAAAGTAGGAGACTACCAAATTTCTTCTTGTTACTTCTTACCATGTGCTCATCCAAGCAAAAATTAAATATTGCTATCTCTTACCCTAGATTGAAAATTTTCTCGACAACTTACAAGGGGCCTCCTTCTTCACCAAGATGGATTTGACATAAAGATATTATCAAGTTTGCATGCAAACAACATATCTATGTAAGGATTCCTCTAAGTTTTCTATTGGAGTAGTACATAGACAGGGAGGTCACCCAATGACATACCAATTCAAAACTCTTTCTGCAACCAAATTAACATATAGAAAGTACGCCAAAGAATTTTACATCCCAATGCAGGATTTGGGGAAGTGGCACCATTACAACAGGGCCACACACTCTTCCACTAGCTTCTCACCTTTCAAGGTCTATCTTGGATTTCAATCTCTAGAGCCCACAAAGATTCCTATCATTTTGGCTCCATTGGGATCAACACATCAACATCGAGAACAACGGGATGACCATAGTGGCATTCATAATTTGTCACAGCAAAAGACTTTAATTGAAACTTAATTGCAAGTAAGACCATATCATTCCAAGAAACATTATGCTTCATACCTGGTCGGTAAATAGTGCAAACTCTAGCACATAACAAGTGGATAACAATTGAGATAGTGCAGCGAAATTTTTCTCAATTGGTGGTAGAAGCATGGATGCTTATGTATCTAAACAGGGAGGAATTGGGACACTAGGAAGGACATCCCCCTTCCTTGGCCAACTAGTAGAAGAAGATCAATATTCACTCATAAACTTCTATTGTAATTCAATCTCACCAATCTTGTAAGCAAGTCGTTCTAAAATAGTGTTTACTATGTTAATTTATGATTTGTGTCAATCTTAGTCAGTTTATATATTTGTAATAAATCCTTCACTTGTATAGTGAGAAAGGATATATCTAAAATAAGTTATTAGTAAGTTTTTCTCAGTTCATTACTTCAGGAAACTACTCTCGTGATTCTGAATGCGCAGAGAATTGAAAAAATAAAGCAACAATTACCATTGCAAGAAGTCACCCTACATTATTAAAAGGGACATTTTCTCTCTAATAGATTTGATAAATTTTTCCACATGTTTTCCTCTCTTCTTTGTTTAGCATTTGTTGTGTGTGAGCGTGTATATTTACTGCACATTAAGCAGACTGGTGTGCCCTCTCTATTCGTTTCCACAAGGATTGTTGGCTAGTGTTTTATGAAGTGCTCACTAAGTGAATACAATGCGCCCTCCTTGTAAGAG
>SNQJ01S0013217.1:44811-59463 GCA_010110895.2 Picea sitchensis | reverse complement strand
TGACTAGCAAAGGTTGGTGATGTATGCGCAGTGTGACTAGCAGTGACTAGAGTTGTTCCCCCAACATTACTTGGAGTGGTTGGTTAATGGTTTTCAACAGGACTTGCAGAGGTTATTGACCTATCTCCAACATGAGTAGCATAGGTTGGTGATATAATGCCAGTATGGTCGATGGCAACACAAAATATGGTTGGTGGTATACCTAAAATATTTCCCTATGATGGACTCTGCAGAGGATGTTTTCTCAATAAGTATCATCAGGAAACCTTTGAATTTGGAAAAACATTGTGAGCACATAACCTCCTAGAGTTGGTTCATAGTGATATCTATTACATCAATTGTAATGTCCCCCAACTTAACCGAGGAAATTATTGTATGGAATACACATATGGATGAAAACTTTCTTTCTCACTAATGTCCTGTAGATTACCAGCTACGATTCATTCACATTTTTAACCAGATTCATATTCATAAAATTAAATGCATCTACATCATTCTAAATCATCACGAATGGAACTAGTAAACTGATTCACAACAACAAATAAACCATTCACATACATAGAGTTAAGAACAATAATTAAAATCATGAAATAACTCAGAAATATATGAACAGTTATCTTTTAAAACATGTATTCAACCAAATTCTTTAGAAGGATGTTCCATTTAACCATAGAACTGTTGTTATAAATCTCAACAACAAGTCAACCCCTATATAGGGATATGAATTCACAAAATAGGGGTGCCTCTCATAATCCACTCACATTTCACTATCACACAACCCACTAGTATTCTCCAACAACTATCCTGAAATTATTTGATCTCTTTTCCTCTTAACCTGCTCAACCCAAGGAATGTAACCCTTCACTCCTCTTATTCCATCAGGCATCTCATTCATTTATTAGGGTCTATCTATCACAAAAAAGTATGAATCTCCCTAATGGAAACTCAAGTGAAATCAAAGACAAGAAAAATACCAATAACCAACAACAAACACTTTCTCTTACAGTGAAACTCTCTCAAGAGTTCACTCTTCAGGCCCAACAACTTGGTTCTTCAATTTCCAACTCCAAAAAATTCCACATATGCTCCACCATGCTCCTAAATTCACTCTCCTCCTTTCTCTAGCTCCAGTGCTATATTTACCTACTCCTTGCTTGTTGCTCATCCCAAAATTGAATGTGAAAATATGCCTAATTCCCCCATATCAATTTCCTCTATTTTCTCAAGACAATTTTCTGCTCACTTTACCAAAGGCTCATTATGCTATCCCCATGCTTCCAATAACTATGGGATGTGACTTTGAGACCAAACCTCTTACATGAGTATAATAATTGGGTTATCATACACTTAAATGCAAATATAAGGTTTCCCAACCAAATGATACTTTAAAATTAAAAAATATACATTTGGATTAGTACCCATAAACTATTTCCCCCTTGGGCCCCTATTAAAAACTAGCTAGGAATCCTCCTCATTTTTGAATCAATCATCTACCATCTCTATCCATATTCCCAACAGGTGGTATAACAATATATTTCTTTAAATAAAAAATAAAAAATATCTGTATTACATCGCTTGGCCATAACCATATTCATATCTACATCATGCATTAATTGAACTATGGATTATTGATATGCCACAAGCGTGCATATGATGATGGCGCACTACTTTGATGGAGGGCGTACTTCAGGAAAACCAACAAACACTCTTACAAGGAGGGCGCACTGTATTCACTTAGTGAGCACTTCATAAAACACTCGGCAACAATCCTTCTGGAAACGAATAGAGAGGGCACACCAGTCTGCTTAATGTGCAGTAAATATACACGCTCACACACAACAAATGCTAAACAAAGAAGAGAGGAAAATATGTGGAAAAATTTATCAAATCTATTAGAGAGAAAATGTCCCCTTTAATAATGTAGGGTGACTTCTTGCAATGGTAATTGTTGCTTTGTTTTTTCAATTCTCTACACATTCAGATTCACGAGAGTAGTTTCCTGAAGTAATGAAATGACAAAAACTTACTAACAACTTATTTTATATATATCCCTTCTCACTATACTAGTGAATGATTTATTACAAATATATAAACTGACTAACACTGACACAGATCAGAAATTAACATAGTAAACACTATTTTAGAATGACTTGCTTACAAGATTGGTGAGATTAAATTACAATAGAAGTTTATGAGTGAATATTGATCTTCTTCTACTAGTTGGCCAAGGAAAGGGGATGCCCTTCCTGGTGGCCCAATTCCTCCTCATTTAGATACATAAGCATCCATGCTTCTGCCACCAACTGAGAAAAATTTCACTGCACTATCTCAACTGTCATCCACTTGCCATGTGCTAGAGTTTGGCACTATTTACCGACCAGGTATGAAGCATAATGTTTCTTGGCATGATCTAGTGTTACTTGCAAGGAAGTTTCAATTGGAGTCGTTTGCTGTGACAAATTATGAACACCACTATGGTCATCCCGTTGTCCTCGATGTTGATGTGTTGATCCCAATGGAGCCAAAATGATAGGAATCTTTGTGGGCTCTAGAGATTGAAATCCAAGATAGACCTTGAAAGGTGAGAAGCTAGTGGAAGAGTGTGTGGCCCTGTTGTAATGGTGCCACTTCTCCAAATCCTGCATCAGGATGTAAAATTCTCTGGCGTACTTTCTATATGTTAATTTTGTTGCAGAAAGAGTTTCAAATTGGTATGTCATTGGGTGACCTCCCTGTCTATGTACTACTCCAATAGAAAACTCAGAGGAGTCCTTACATAGATATGTCGGTTTCATGCACACTTGATAATATCTTTATGTCAAATCCATCTTGGTGAAGAAGGAGGCCCCTTGTAGGTTGTCGAGAAAATTTTCAATCTAGGGTAAGAGATAGCAATATTTAATTTTGCTTGGATGAGCACATGGTAAGAAGTAACGAGAAGAAATTTGGTAGTCTCCTGCTTTGGAATAATTAAATCTAGAGAGGTGTGGGAGGAGGAGGAGGATTGACGATGGCCATATTCGAGGAATTGACCCATTTTTCATTCAATATCGATAGTTTCTAGGTCGAGATGATGGGGCATTGGGAAATGATGCATCATGAATGAGATCGATGGAGTGTGAAATGGCTCGATAGGGTGGGAGAGTGAGAGACATTTGCAAATTATAGGAGGAGAGGGTGTACGGCGGGAGGTGTCGTATTAGTGAGGTTCTCAGGCTTAACATGGTGGGCCAAACATAGAGAAACATCTTTGTGGTGAATGACATCGTTAGTTTCTTATTTCCCAGGATGTGTCTGGGTGAAAGTGTGAGGCGTTGAAGCAATCAAATAGGTGTGTCCTTCATGATGAATATTGTACTGATGGGATTCGACATGGTACATGGCTTGGTGATCTTGCTGGTATGGGAGACCTAGCAAGAGGTCAGCATAATCTAAAGGTGGAACACCATAGACCATGGTGTCCCAGAATGGGCCAATGGAGAAAGTTATTGTGTATCATTGGGAGATAGTGATGTGGGGTCCTCCCTTTTGTACCCATCCAAGTTGATAGGGATATGAGTGGGTGGTGTTAGGAAGTTGCATATGTTGGACTAATTCTTAGGATACTAGATTATTTTGGATGCCATTTTCCAAAATGAGAGTATCAATTTCATGTTTGATTTTGAATTCATACGTAAAGAGGGGAGCCTTAGTGCGACCTAGTTCAGGTGTAGTCATGAGAATGAGGGACGGGTCTGCGTCGATGGGGTTGGTGAGAGAGTTAATTTCTGGTTGTTGTGGAAACTTAGTGGGCGTGACCTCTGCAACTAAGTTTTGATGGGGGTAGATATATTTAATGGCTCGACAGTCGACAAACTTGTGGGAGTTTGTCTTGTGAAAGGTAAACCAAACCATATTTTTGGTCGTTGATGAGGAAGAAGGATAAGGTTGGGGATGAGAAGGAGGAAGGTAGGAAGACGAGGTTCAATTTAGAGGACATCGAATTTGAGGGGATACCTTACGTTCTATGGACAAGGCCCATAAGAATGCCTTGTACAGAGAGGATCTTTCAAAAATATCAACTCCATGATGAAGAGGAAACAAATGACCAGAATTAAATTTGATTATTAATACCTTGTCGGGATCGTTGTTATGGAGTTGTATGCGCAACTTGTAGAAGAATTCAATGTGGCCTTGTATGGACCGAGTTGAAAGATGGTGGAGTTGCAACTTCTTGGAGAAAATAATTTGGAGATAAAATCGGGGATAGAAGCGCTGACGCAAGGCATGACAGAAAGCATCCCAAGAAGAAATACAACTAGTTGTCAAAGACTGCAGTGTACCGAGCTCCACAACCAATTAAGACTATTCCAATTGAGTGTCCCAAAATGTTTGAGCGATCCCTTCTAGTTGCAGGCTGTTGATCTGTAATTTAGTGGATTCTTCCATCTTGAGGGAAGTCTTGAATTATTTGAAGAGGCTACAGATCCAGGAATCGTCCGTCTCGCCATTAATTTTCCCGATGAACTTTGGTAACTGAAAATGTGTGTCTAGCTACATGGTCATTGGAGTCCAACATTGCTGGATTTGAAGTAATTCATGGAGGGCCAATGCCAATTCTTCAACTAGATTTGACATGGATGAACTAGAATCCTCACTAGAGACTTCTCTTCTGGCCGACATGGCCTGAAAGCACGGAAGAGATGGAATATATCCTCTTGAAAGAAGAAGTGTGAGCTACCAAAGGGGGCTCTGAGGAAGGTGAGTGAGGAACCCTGAGAATGTCACAAATGTTGCATCAGTGTAGATGCATAGAAGAACACTGAGAAGGGAGAAAAGGATGCTCAGATCAAGAGTGTGTACTAATTAGTTGAAGAACATAAAAACAAATTGTGAAATTGGTGGATGTTTTCTTCATCTTCTCCTTCTTCAATCTGTGTGGAAGCTTCCACAAGGAAACCAATCTCATATAATTTTTTCTTCAATGAGAGTACATATGATGATGGTGCACTACTCTTATGAAGGGCACACTTCGGGAAAACCAGAAAACACTCTTACAAGGAGGGCGAACTATATTCACTTAGTGTGCACTTCATAAAATGCTAGCCAAAAATCTTTATGGAAATGAATAGAGAGGCCACATCTGTATAATTGGTGCACAGTAAACATACACACTCATACACCAGAAACGCTAAATAAGCAAGAGAGGAAACGATGTGGAAAACTTCATCAAATCTATTAGAGAAAAAACGTCCCCTTTAATAATGAAACATGACTTCCTCGTGACCCAATAATAGTGGGGATGTTACATTCCCCCTCCCCTACAATTGTGCACCATCCTCTGTGTACAACACCATGTTGAAATACATATTACATCACAATACTTTAAAATTAAAACAAAATTCTGCAATTTTTTCTCTCCAACAATAGTCCCAACCATAATCGTTCTTCTCATCTTGCTGACCCAAGGAATTCACCCCATTCACTGCCTTTAGTCCATTGGGTTGAAATATTATTTTATCAAGGATATTAGCGTAGGTGACCAAGAATTTTTGAGATGTGGTTCTGGAAACTAGCAGCCCAAAAATGGAGTGTTGCATTTTTAGCTTCTATTTTCTTGAAAATTGGAAAACATTTGCAGGTATTCCTCCCACATAGTTTCTTCATACTTCCATGTTGCACTTTCGGGACCATAGCAATTCCATTGAAGCCTTACCATCCCTGTGCATTTGTTCCTGAGCACTTTGACTATTTGGTCTAATGCATACCGGTAAATCCGCTTCATGTTCCAAGTGGATCTCAATCCAGTCAATTGTGTGGTTATGTTGAGGCACATATTTCTTTGCTAATGATACATCAAATTCATTAATGCAGGAAATGCTAGAATATATGCAATTGGATGCATCTTGTCTAATATTTCGAAAGACCCACAAAATATTTTTGCCAACTTTGGGCAACAACCCAATCTTATCGAACATATTTTCTCTTTCACTTTTATCAAAACATATTTACCCACCTTAAAACCTCTGGAAATTTTGTTCTTGTATGGATAACTTTTATGTTTGTCCGCATTTAAATTCTCTTGATTTTTTCCATCTTATCTTCCATTTCCTGCAACAAATATGTCCCAATGACAGCTTTGTCTTCTAGGTTATCCCAACTTGCTCGTGTGTTACACTTCTTTCCATACAACTCTTCAAATGGGTTCACTTTTAATGAGGCTTGATACCCATTAATTGTAAGCAATCTCTACTAAGTGGGTATATAGTCTTCCCATTTTCATGGTTAGTCCGTCACATACATAGTGAGTATGTCTTAAATTATCCTATTGGTCATCTCTATTTTTCCATCTGGTTTATATGTTGTACTAAGATTTAGATTTGTCTCAAAGCCTTCGAACAATCCTTGGTAGAATTTGGATGTAAATTTCCATATAGATTTCTTATGTTGAGAGGTGATTGACATTTGTGACTCAAAAAACATGGCGTACAAACTAACTTATGAAAAGAGACTCCTACGGAAAATAAGTGTGGGGACAACCATTGATTATCTAGAGGCAGTACCATAAGGGGACCACCTCCTTTTATGACTACTAACCACTAGCTGACCAACTTTATTTATATGACCAACATATGTGGTTACCACATAAGGTTCCACTTTCTTTCATGACTATATGACTATTGGTTCACTTTTTATTTACATGCTCTACATATGTGGCTACCACTAATTCCACCATGCTTCCTTATCATCCAATATATGAGTGATTGATTTGATGCACAAGGTACTCATCATCAAGCTTAGATAGTGTAAGTGGATGAACTGATACAAATCCTTGCATTGTGTAGATGGAAAATGACTGAAAAAGTGTGTTTGGATAGTGTATCTATGTGCTTCTTCGCAATCTTTACTGAAAGGTAAATATTCAAAAGTGTAATATCTTCATAATCAATTCGAAACTGAAACCACAAATATTGTTACGATCCATAGTGCAAATGGATGAACTGATACGAAGTCTTGCATTCTCTAGATGGAAAATGACTTGAAAAAATGTGCTTGGATAGTGTATCTGTCTGCCTCTTCGTAATCTTTATTGGAAGGTAAATATTCAAATGCAATATCTTCATATTCCATTTGAAATTGAAACCACAAATTGTGTTACCATCCGTTTACTAATTGTAAATGTATATGCATGAGGAAGTAATAGTCTAAGATATCTAAAATTTACATCAATAATGTTTGAGAAATATTACAAACCATACATGGAGAATAGACCATTTATCTAAGATTACATTCAAATATGATCGAAAACTTCTCCTATATTTAATTAACAAATGAATTTCACATAGATCTCTAACCATGTGTTGAAGTAAATTAAATACAGGGATGTCATCATGCTGTCACCGAGCCTATCATATCCACTTCGATCTAAAAATAATTATTCTTTCGACCATTATAGAAATATTTTATTCCCATATATAAAAATGTTTTGAACGCATCCCCTGTATAGATATACATACAATCCATGTTAAGTTGGAATATTATGGAATTTATATATCAAATACATTAAAATGTTGAAGTAGCATGGATTAAAACATATTCGTGATAGGTATATTCGACCTGGAATTATAAATCAGCGATCAACAGCCGAAGCTGCTTCCCGCAGTTAAGAAAGGCCAAAAAAACAGAAACACTTTCGAGGAAAGTAAACTATGGAGCGCAGCCTACTGGCACTAATGGCTGTAGCTACTTTCCTGCGACAACAGAAGCCCGAATGGCTGTAGCTACTTCTCCTTCTGCTACCAACGCTAACGAGTCGAATCGATCAACAGGTACGAATCATAGTACTGAGTTTCCACAACAAATTGAATTTTACATTCAGTCTTCGCAATCTTCTAACTCTTTGATAATATATCTATTTTTATAATTTTCGAGCTGCATCGATTGAAGCTCGTGAAGGTGCGTGGATCAAGGTTTCGATGAAAATAATGAAATTGAGGGAAATAATAGAAACAGCTTCCTCTCCCACTCCATGTCCAAAGACTCCGATTCTCTTTTCTCTTGACTATACACTTGATATATTAATTTATATCGAAATTCAAATTGGGAAAAAATTATAGGCAATATTATAGATTTCTCTTGACTATACACTTGATATATTAATTTATATCGAAATTCAAATTGGGAAAAAATTATAGGCAATATTATAGATTTTTTTTTTATTCAGGGAAGAATTACAATAATTTTTAAAGACATACAACCATTCTCTCTTCTCACAATGTACTAACTTGCACTCCATTGTAGTCTACCTCTATAGATATATTAATATATATAATATCTATCACTCATTTACACGAACTGATAATAAATAGATCACATAATTATACAAACAGTTCATAAATAAATTATATGCATATGCATGTAATCCCATGAAAAAATTAATTAGCATGTTTCCAACACCCCACCTAGATTATCCGTCGCCATCCTAAACCTAATGCGCCAGACATGCATTCTAGTCGTCCCCCGAATGAAATTGACTCGTTTTTCGTTTCGTAGTTATTGTTATTGCTGGATTGTGTTGCAAACAGTCTTCTTAAAGGGTTGCGACTTTGGATATGGTTTCGGTATATCTGAGTTCGAGTGTCATGCAATGTCTACGACATATTTGTTTACATACGGAATTAACATGTTTTTTAAATAGTGCGTAGACTTTTTCATTTATGAATGGAGAGTTTTCTAATTTTACTTTGATGTACCAATGTTAATGTTCTAGAGCTTTATATTCAATTACTCATTTTAACATTAATAAATTTACACATTAAGATTTGCAATTATATATATCTGATTGAGTTTGTGGTTAATATTGAATTCAAGATATTTATATGAAAATATCTTTTTTAAATTATTGTTGTTATATGTAAAATTATTCTAGTTGATTCTTTTGGATTTAATTATTCTTGTTGTTGTTAATGTTTATAAGCATGTCCATGTTAGAGTCCAAGTCCTTGAAAATTATTAGTTGCTTATCTAAGTCATAAACATTTTATTTCATAAGAACAATATCATCAATATAAAAGAGGATGATGACTATATATATATATATATTATTATTATTAATATATAGTAATAGTATAATAATATATATATATATATATATATTATTATTATAAGAATATTATAGATATATATGTTAACATATAAATTTGAAATGAAATTATATTTTATAATCATAATGTTTTTTTTATAAAATTATGAATTTTATTTAATTTAACTAATTGAGAAAAAAAATATTGTCTTCCCTATTAATGATCAGTTAATATATATTCTATTATAAAAATTGATTAATTATCAGTTAATATATATTCTATTATAAAAATTCATAATTTTTTTTTTGTAGGTGGTTATTAATTGAAAATGAAATAAAAAATTGAAATCCATTTCTTAAATAACTATTTTTTGATAAACTATTCGAATCTTTATTTATAACGAATAAATTAAACCACTACACAATTTGATTAAAAATCCATTGCAATCTTTGATTATTTATTCTTTTGATTTAGTAATCACTAAAATTTTATCAATTAATCAAAGTACAACCTTTCAAATATCAATCTTCATTCATTTAGACGTTATTGATTGAAAATGAAATAAAAAATTGAAATTCATTTCTTAAATAACTATTTTTTGATAAACTATTCGAATCTTTATTTATAACGATTAAATTAAACCACTACACAATTTGATTAAAAATCCATTGCAATCTTTGATTATTTATTCTTTTGATTTAGTAATCACTACAATTTTATCAATTAATCAAAGTACAACCTTTCAAATATCAATCTTCATTCATTTAGACGTGATCTTATTTTTTATTTGACCGGAATGATTTTGTCAAATTTGAAATGTACAATTTAATATCGAACGAGTCAAAATTATTCTATTGTAACATTAGAAATAAAAAAATATTTAAATAAATCAGTATAATGTTTTTTAATAGTTTATCATTACACTAGTAGATAATTTCAACTTTTAACTATGTAAATAGCTTTTTTATATTTAATGTAATTTTTGAAAGTAGAAACTAAATGGAGTTGTATTAAGTGAAGCTAAGCCAATTTTTAATTTATACACTTAAGAGCGGCAAAACCAATGGTTAAGAACATGTGCTTCCTTCTAAGAGGTTACAAGTTCAAATCCTACCTTGTTAATTACATATCATATTGCATATCTTGTTCAAAATTCTACTTGTCCAGAAAAAAAGGAGCAAACAACAACCATTTCTGTTCTAAGGCTTTTGCGACCATTGTTTTGATCAAAAAGTTCGGACCAAACTAGTGTGGTCCATCATCATGAAAACTTTTTTGTGAGAAATGAAGGAAAAAAGATATAACAGGTGTATAAATACTTGAAAAGTTGTTATAAAACTTAGGAAAATTTATTTGTTTGTTTAATAATTATTTATTTATTAAGGGTTGACTGTATTTTTTTTTTTTTTTAATAAATTAATATCTAGAATTATTTATATTGGTTAGTGTAGGGATCCAATTTTGACTAATTAGGTGTTCATCATCAGAAATTCTGAACACTCTAGTGGCTAAGGTGGTGAGAACACCTAGTTTTTGGGAGGGGTGATGGATGGAAAATTAGTCAAAATTGGATCCCTACACTAACCAATATGAATAATTCTAGATATTAATTTCTACAAAAAAAAATAAAAAATTCCAGTTAGCCTTTAATAAATAAAAATTAATAAACAAAGAAATAAATTTTCCTAAGTTTTATAATTCTTGATTTCATTTTTAATAAGTCAGCTCCTTATAACAACTTTTCAAGTATTTATACACCTGGTATATCTTTTTTCCTTCATTTCTCACAGAAAAGTGTTCCTAATGATGGACCACACTAGTTTGGTCCGAAACGTCGAACATCAAAAAACCTATGCGATTAATCCAAAAGAACTTTCTGATCAAAACAACAACCACTCAAAACATTGAAAAGCCAATTTGATATCTCTTACAATAGGGGCCAATATGATGTCCTCGACATCATTTTTCTGCTTGAACTATTCTATAACCAACTTTGAATCATCCAAAACTTGAGGCTTCCTTACATCCTTTGTTTTTTATGTTTCAAGGAGGGTCCATAGGGCGATAAATTCAAACCTATTGTTTAAACTAGGGCATGGGTAATATCTAATAAAAATATAATCAGTATGGTTGAGATATATAACTACGCCAACAACGCACTTTGGCGGGTTCCCTTGAATTTCCCCATTGAAATACCCCTGAAGAATTTCAAAGTCAATAAAAAGTAGAATTGGGTTACGAGGGATTTTTTCCTTGGGGTATTCCTTGAATTATGTTGCATAATTAACATTAATTATTGTTGATATTTCCAATGGAAGCAACTTCTCCTTGAACATGGCGCTATTATGATCCCGCTTTGAGACAAATAGACTCGGGAGTCCTACATTGATCTAGAATTAGATCTAGGAGCCTGATGGGGCTCAGAAAGGCCTAAAAATAAAAATTCTCATAATGGCCTCAAAACGGACGTGTACGTAGGAATCATCGATATGAACCCAACTCATTTTGAACGAGCTCAAATAGGCATCGTATTCTCCAGATATGGCGATCTGTTCGTTGTTCCAAATAGGCAAAAAAAATGATCACTGTATCGTCTGTAAAGTTCGTACAGTGTCACATGGCAACTAACTATACATGATGTACGACCCTACAACTAACATGGTAGGCACAATTAATAGCTGACCTTACAGTGACTGGGCGTACAGACTGACATGTGGAAGTCATAGTTGGCAGTAGACTGTACAATGACTGGGCGTACAGACTAACACGTGGCAGACATTGTTGATGGGGCAGATGAGGTGGCAATCACATGTCGCAGAGTTGGAGTAGTCAGCGTTTGACACTTGTTATCAGATTTGGTGAATGAAGAGGTGCCATGTGGCCCATACATGGGCTGCCATGTGGAACCCATTTGTTGGTGCATGTTTATGCCAAAAATTTGGAGTTCACAAGGTTTGATCACACGACCTCCCACCGAGCTGAATGACTTGGGAGGGTCGGGCTAGCCAACCTGCCCTCATGTTGGTCCTTAACCCTTATCCTAATACATTCTATTTAAGTTTAAAGGTGTGTAGTATGGGTGGAGGTGAAGGCTGGGGCTACGCCCCAACCCCCTGATTTTGGCATACACCATGTGACTTTACCCTGGCGCTATACTCTGGGATAAGGGACAGGCATGGAGGCCACGGAATAGAAATGGACACCATATGACTAGTGTCATAGACCAGCATCTGGGCATGCCGATCGACCCTTGGTTCCTTTTGAAGCACCATAAGACTGAGGGTTGCGAAGGAGGGGCCAACACGCAACCCCTAGGGGGATGACGCTTGGCCACATGGTACCATGTGACCTGGAAAAGAGGGAACACATCCATTTTTGGGGGCTCGTTTCATTATTTGCCAAAAAAGTGGTTTTTAAACTATAGCATATGATTTTTATGGATTTATTCAGCTGTTTTTGGAGATTTTTGGCCCCTTTTGGGGGATACTGGGCCCTTTTTTAGGCCAGATCTTGGGGGGAAGTTGGGAGATGGTTACCAAATTCATATCTATATAAAAATGTCTTCTTGAGGCCATGTGAAGAAATTTAGAGTAGGTTTATGATGAAGATTTTCCAAGCCAAACCCATTTTTATGAAGGGAAGTTGTTGAGGAGCACAACTTTGCGAGCTATTTCTGGAAGCTCTGGTCATCCTATTTTAGTGTCGTTTCTTTTGTTGGGTTCTAGAGATCTGGTAGAACAAGACCATATCAGTTTTTTAACCTTTTGGCACTGCTATGATTTCTTTTTAAAGCTTTGAACAAAAATAAGAAAGCCTCACCCACTGAGACAAAGGCATGGAGACGTAGGCGAGATTGCCAAACTCGGTTATCACTTTGGTGTTCTCTGGTTTGTTGTTCTTCTTGTTTTATTTTATATCTCTATATGTGCATATGGATATGATGTTTCTTCTATAATTCTTCCTCTTTCATTCATCTTCCTAAATGGTTAATAAACACATGCATATTAACTCAACCATATTCATTTAAAAGATCTTTTTGAATCAAGTGGTATCAGAGGTAATTGACGTTTTGATTTGAGTTTTGCATGTTAACTAGGGAAAAGATACATCATGGTGAAGGTGATCTTGTTGAAGAGAATCCATTGATTGGATTGAAAAAGAGAACTCTCAAAGCAATAAGATGGCATTGGAAGAGGGACTTTCTTAGGATGAGAAAGAGTTTGGAAAAACTTTCTTTGCCGTGTCGGAGATGATGAAGGTTTTGTATGAGGATTACTTGGAACAAAAGAGACCAGTTTTGGGTGAATCTTCAAAGGGAAAAAGTGAAGAATGAGAGGATATTCCTCAAATTCCTCCTTCACCTCCATAATCACCTCCTTCTTATCTTTCTTCTCCAAGTTCAAGTTCTAAATCCAATGCAAAGAAACATGTCCATAAACATAAGAATGAAATGCATTTATTAAAACGTGATGTGAAATTCAAATTACCTATGTATGATAGTGAAGTTAATGTAGAGAGACTTGACAATTGGGTCATACAGATGGAGGTTTATTGCAGTGTACAACAAATCAAGGATGAGGCCACTCAGATCAAATTGATAGCATTGAGACTTGCAGGCAAAACACTCATCTAGTGGCAAATCAAGTTGCAAACTGGCACGCAACAAATGGGTTATGTATTTCCATCATGCAAAAGTTTCATTTCTGCACTTAGAAAGAAATTCTATCCTTTCGGTTATAAATATAAAGCATTAATTGAATGGAAAGCTTTAAAACTAAGAAAAGGACAAATAGTGCAAGAATACACCGATGGATTTCGTAAAATGGCATTGATGTTAGATATTCCTTTACATACCCAAGAAACTCTTATGAAGTATATAGGAGGTTTACCGGCACATATTCGAAGTACTGTATTCATATTTGGACCAACTATTCTTGATGAGGTTTTTGTTCAAACAACATACATTCAAGTAGGCAAAACAGGTGTTGTTGTATTAGGGGAATCGTCTTCAAGGAAAGAGGACAAAAGGAAATGGCATGGCAAGAAGTCAAATGCAGTAAGAAGAAAGGAAGAGAGGCCCACTTGCAAGCATTGCAAGAAATAGGGGCATGACGAGGACTGTTGTTGGCAATTACATCCCGAGAAGAGATGGAAGTGGTTCAAGGAAAATAAAGGGAGATAAATAGTTGCAATGACAACACGACCCATAGACTTGGGATCAGATTCAGGTGATGAATTTAAAGTCTCATTGTTTGGTATGACAAGTAAAATTGGTGAAGGAATTGATTGTAGAAGTAACTTTTTTCACAGAAGGGTCATCATGCGACATACTAAGGTTGACACATTGATAGATAGTGGAGCTCAATCTAACTTAATTTCAGAGGAATTGGTTAAACAATTCAGGTTAAAAACATAGATACATCATAAGTGTAACAACCCTAGTTGAATATATGTTTAGGGATTATTAAGTAAAAATTAATTAGGTGATTAATTGTCTTAACATGGTTAATAACTAAACAAAGATTGGTATAATGATATTATTTAAGTATTTATTAATTAATTAATGGTTATAATTTTGATTAATTAATTA